>WNWK01005790.1:0-60000 GCA_009830355.1 Cherax destructor | reverse complement strand
TTCTACCCCCCCCCCCGTGCATAATTTTTCCTAGCCCCCCCCCCGCTCTGAGATGGAGACATCTTTAAAAAAAAGTCAATTCACTGCTGGAGGATGGTCAGTGCCACGTGATAGTAACTGCAGCTCTGCTGGGAGGATGGTCAGTGCCATGTGATAGTAACTGCAGCACTTCTGGGAGATGGTCAGTGCCACGTGATAGTAACTGCAGCACTGCTGGGAGGATGGTCAGTGCCACGTGATAGTAACTGCAGCTCTGCTGGGAGGATGGTCAGTGCCATGTGATAGTAACTGCAGCACTTCTGGGAGATGGTCAGTGCCACGTGATAGTAACTGCAGCACTGCTGGGAGGATGGTCAGTGCCACGTGATAGTAACTGCAGCTCTGCTGGGAGGATGGTCAGTGCCATGTGATAGTAACTGCAGCACTTCTGGGAGATGGTCAGTGCCACGTGATAGTAACTGCAGCACTGCTGGGAGGATGGTCAGTGCCACGTGATAGTAACTGCAGCACTGCTGGGAGGATGGTCAGTGCCACGTGATAGTAACTGCAGCACTGCTGGGAGGATGGTCAGTGCCACGTGATAGTAACTGCAGCACTGCTGGGAGGATGGTCAGTGCCAAGTGATAGTAACTGCAGCTCTGCTGGGAGGATGGTCAGTGCCACGTGATAGTAACTGCAGCACTGCTAGGAGGATGGTCAGTGCCACGTGATAGTAACTGCAGCACTACTGGGAGGATGGTCAGTGCCACGTGATAGTAACTGCAGCACTACTGGGAGGACACCTTTGAAGCTGTGGCAGCTGATAAATCATTAATGGAATACTTGACTATAACCTCACGTTGATAATTTCAACTCCTTGTAAGAATCTCATCCTGCGTGATGGAATACGACAGGAAAATGGCTAGCTTTTGTTCCCAGTAAAAAGAATAAAGGAGGCAGGTCCTTCTCCAAATCAGCCATTCCCACCCACCCAACTTGTCCAGCCATTTCCCAAAGCTTCACATTGCGGATGTATCCAATTTTAATAGATACAAAGAAGCATTCCCTCCCCCCCAGGACAGGCACATGACGCGTGACACGTGTCCACACGTGTCACGCGTCGCTACCCAAGCAATAATAACGCAGCACGTGTCACGTTCCGTGTCCGGGGTGGTGTGTCCGTCCGTCCCGCCCGCCCCTCCGCTGGTGGGCGGCGAGGATGAGCCCAGTATTGTGATGGGGGGGATGATGGGAAGGGGGGGGGTTATGAGCTCTGGAGAGCGTAATGTGCTTAAACTACCACCTTCCTACCAGCACTACCAGCACCACAACTACTACAAATATTGAATCCATCACCACGACCATCACCACCACGACCATCACCACCACTTCTACGCTAATATGAATGACTGGTGACAACCAGACGGTTAACAGCCACGCGCCTGACAGCCACGCGCCTGACAGCCACACGGCTGACAGCAGTGATATATTATAAAACGCGCCATGAATGCATTTAATTGAATATAAATTTAACTTGACTGCCAACATTCTGACAACAATCATTTTTCGCCGTCATTTCCTCGTTATTTAAAAGTGGCTGTTACCGCTGTTTATGACAGCCACCAACATTATAAATATATTAACTAACCCATTATTAAACTCATGGGGGCGACAGAGCACATTAACCCATGTTAATAACCCCAATAAGTGTTAACCCCAATACGTGATAACCCCAATACGTGATAACCCCAATACGTGATAACCCCAATACGTGTAAATGTTAACCATTAAGCTTTAAGTTTTTTTTTTTTTAATTGTTAATGACTGTCAGCCTTAGTATTAGTACACTTACACAGTTGAAGTTACAACAACTATTTATTTCCTATTTGCTTTCACAATTTGTTTTGACATCACAGTACTGAGTGCCATGCTGGCACTGTACTGTACGCTGCAGCACTGCACTCTACGCAACAGCAGTGCACAGTACATCACAGCAGTGCACAGTACATCACAGCAGTGCACAGTACACAGCACACCACAGCAGTGCACAGTACACCACAGCGGTGCACAGTACACCACAGCAGTGCACAGTACACCACAGCGGTGCACAGTACACCACAGCAGTGCACAGTACACCACAGCAGTGCACAGTACACCACAGCGGTGCACAGTACACCACAGCAGTGCACAGTACACCACAGCAGTGCACAGTACACCACAGCGGTGCACAGTACACCACAGCAGTGCACAGTGCACCACAGCAGTGCACAGTGCACCACAGCACACCACAGTAATGCACAGTGCACCACAGCACACCACAGCAGTGCACACCACAGCACTGTACACCACAGCAGTGTTAATATCAGAGTACCGTGCACGAGAGATGTGAATGAAACTCAAATATTTGTCTGGTAATAATAAATTTGAGAAGACATTGTCAAGTACCAGCAAAACATTGAAGGACGATCCTTCATTATTATTATTATTCATCTTTCCTTTCTCCCACCACACCTATGTACCCTTCCGTCACTCTCTCATCTTCACCTGCAGCAGGTGTTCAGGTGTTTAAGAAACCCACACACCTGTATTCAGATGTAAACAAGGTTCTTTGTTGTGGTGGAGAGTTGGGTCTCTAACTGATACAGAATAATCATCACATCCTGTTACCCTCTTTGCGCATTCCCGTCTACGTACTCCCTAACCCCTTTCCCTAATATCCCGCCCCCATCCCAGTTCCCTCTACTCCCATTCCCCCCACACCGGTCCCTTGTACTCTTCACCCATTCCTCTATCACACTTAACCTCTTATCCCTACCCTATTATCATGTTTTATCATCCATTCTTCTAGCCAGTTTTCTCTACATCACTGTTCAATTTACAAATCTCACCTAAATTATTGGATACGCCTGAAGTCTAACTGTATTCCTTGTAACGTAAACAAAAAAAAAATCGTAATTTACACCTGGAAAATTTTAAGAGGGATTGGTTCCAAATCTGCAGACGGTGCAAAATACCATATGGGGTATTACCAACAGACACTTTGTGTAAGTTCAAGTCAGTTCCTGCACAGGAAGGACAGTTGCCGTGCCTGGTTGATCAGACCGTCAACCGTGTGGATTGGTCTGGGACCAGGCAGCGGGGGCAGTGACCTCTGGAAGTGTCTCTCGAGGTAAATGGCAAGCAAACTTGTCCCACTCCTATCTCTTCCTATCTCCAGGAGTTACCCCTCATTCCTTGCACCTACCCCTCCCATAAATCCGTCTATCCTTCACCCCCACCCCATCCATCTCCCGCCATTTCAACAGATGTTTAGTCCTCAGCTAAGCAAACAAACTAAGCGTCTACACCTTGCCCTGGTTTACATTGTATACACAACTATTACGGTCCAGCTGCTGCTGCTGTTTTAGCAGCTGAAGGCTTCGATTAGGACAGTTACCTGACGGGTGACTAGGTCAAGTTCACTGCGTCCATGTCAACCCCTACGCGTGTGGCTGCGGGAATACACAACAACATGACTGACATTATTGCCTTCGAGTATACAGAAGAGACAAAACAAAACTTATTTACAGATGGGCCTGAGGCCTGGCTTTTCCGTTGTTACCTGTCCAACAAGGCTGTTGCTTTTGGCGGCCGGATGACTCGCATAGCCATCACAGCCTGGCTAATCTGGTACTAGCCTGTGTCCCTGGCGCCCTCTGCTTTTCACTGGGTCTATTTTACACTTCCACCCATCACTCTCACTCCAGTACCTTATGGAGGTGTGTAGACTTGCGATTAGGTCCTTAAATAACTTTGAATTAAGACAACTATTTACTCATTGACAGTTTCAACATGTTATTAACGACCCATTCTGTATACCAGAGAAAGTTAGACCATTCGTCTTACCTTCAATATGGTAGGTAATTAATAGAGGCAGTAAAGACGCCATATATCGCTTCATTACACACTATTGGGGACTTTATTTACTACAACTTAACTTTTTACTCACAAATCAGTTATGCAGAATAAAGTTAAGGATGGGGGGAAGGGGGTGGAGGAGTGAATGCATTTAAATTACAATTTATTGATATCTGTTACAACAGTATACCTGGTCAAAAAAAAAAAGAAGAAGAATTGAGACGGAATACAATTAGCTGACGAAAGAGAATATTAACTTACATTATAATGTCATTGGTAGATCACTCCTGGAAGACCCAGCCTGGCTACTACCACCAACACCTCACACACGGGTCTTGGCTATCTCCCTGACAGTCTAGCCACCGAATCTTCACAGAGCGCCAGTTCTGTACCCGACCAGAGCTTTTCCCGAAGTTCTCCCTTAACTTCTTACAATATTCACAAGGACGATATCCTGGCATGGGTCCTAATGTTTCGATGACCCGTCATCCTTAGCTACTTCCCCTGAGCTTATAAAGGCCTCTACCATAACCTCTCCTTAAGAGGTCAGCTCCCAAGGGTAAGTTCATTATGTGGTCACCATAGATACTACCTGACAGGAGATCCAGTCCCAAGATACGACAGCAGCAGCTCCCGTTTCTTACAAACAAGATACTGAGTGGCTATCGTATGATAAGATCCACGTAAAGAGATGTTCTTAATGACTCAATGAACGGGTCATTACTTTATCAAAATCCGCGTCACCGGTATTTCCTGACAAATTAAAAAGAGTAGGAAGATACGTTATGGTCCCCCAGCTTCACAGGTGCACACTCCTAGCCACTTCAAGGTCACGACAGGTCAAACAAAACGTCAATGGTCTGGTCTCGAAAAGTCAAGGAGTCGATCCCGTTGTCAGTGTTTACACGTTAAAAAAAAAAACATGTTCAATAACATGAACAAACTTTCCGAATAATACAACACTTTCTGGAAAATACAACACTGATCCGATAATACAACGCTGCCCTATTTATAGAGGAAAATACAAAAACACACTGAAATACAACCCACTTGAGGGACAAACTAAGTATACCCGGGGCAATCATGCCAGCAGGAGTGTGGATAATGATCTCATGAAGGATGATGTTTACACTATCTAATTTATGAGCCTCTACTCCTTCCCCTTGATAGCTTCCCCACTTTCCCCTCTTTAAGCTCCCTTTGCCACTCTCGCCCCTAAAACCCACTCTTAATAGCACACCCTCCCCTCACACCTCCAGCTCCTTCCTTCACCCCGTCCCCTCACTAATTTCGAGGGCTCTTCTACCCCTTCCTTCCCTCTCTCTTCGTTAGCCCAGTTAGAGACTAGGTTTCCCTGTTGACCGCATGATCCACCAGTTTGTCTGTGCTAGCGGTCCGCAGACCCACAGATATCACAACCAGGCTGATCCGAGACGTGTAGCAGAAAGCTTCTTGAAAACTGCTATCTTCGTTCCGGCAACCTGTCTGATATCTACTGGTAGCATGTTAAGGAGTCTTGGGCCACGCACGTTGACAATATTCTCTAAATTGTTCCTATGGCTCCCTTACTTTCCACTGGGTTTATTCTACATTTTCTCCCATATCTTTCACTGCATTAAGCTGCTCTAGAAGTGTGCAGGTTACCGACCAAGCGCTTAAGTATCTGCCATAAATATATTATCAGGTATCTCTCTCTTCACTAATCCAAAGAGAACAATTCAAGAGCCTTGAAGTGTTCCCTCACCCTAGCTCTCATAAAGAGCACTTGTGAAAGATTTACAAGGCCATGTCTATTTCTAATGTCTCTATATCCAGCTATATCCACTTTATCCATATCTTGGTATCTGAATCATCCATCTGTTGATCTCCAAGTTATTCATAAATTAACACCTTTTATGATTATCCATTTGACATCTAATAACCACATATTGGCCTCTATATAACATATACTAATATATATGTCTGTGCCTGTACTCTGAAGGAGGTATGTACAGGGCCTGTACTCTGAAGGAGGGATGTACAGGGCCTGTACTCTGAAGGAGGGATGTACAGGGCCTGTACTCTGAAGGAGGGATGTACAGGGCCTGTACTCTGAGGAGAAGGGAAGGGATGTACAGGGCCTGTACTCTGAAGGAGGGATGTACAGGGCCTGTACTCTGAAGGAGGGATGTACAGGGCCTGTACTCTGAAGGAGGGATGTACAGGGCCTGTACTCTGAAGGAGGGATGTACAGGGCCTGTACTCTGAAGGAGGGATGTACAGGGCCTGTACTCTGAAGGAGGGATGTACATATAATGTACATATAATGACCTGCGTAGCAGGTCATTATATGCTGTGCGTAGCAGGTCATTATGTGCTGTCCGTAGCAGGTCATTATGTGCTGTCCGTAGCAGGTCATTATTTTTTATATTTTTTCTTAAAAAATAGTTTTTTCAGAAAATCCTTGAAAATACAATGAATCGTCAAAAAATGTAATAAAATAACGATTTATAGCATTTTTGAATATTTATATATTATTTACAGATTTTTAGAAAATCCCATTAAAAATCTATAAAAATCAATACTTTTATAGAATATTTCATACGTGGCAAAGGCGGCAAAGTGAAGGGCAAGTCAAAGTCTCGCTCGAGTAGGGCCGGACTTCAGTTCCCCGTTGGCAGAATCCATCGTCTACTACGCAAGGGCAACTATGCCGAGCGTGTATATGCTTACATGATATATCAAACTACTGGTAATACCTATCTTCATATGATGAAGATAATCAACTATTCTATTAACATTGTCAACAGTAGCCAGCTACGATAGCAAGCTCCTCCACCACCACAGCTACGATAGCAAGCTCCTCCACCACCACAGCTACGATAGCAAGCTCCTCCACCACCACAGCTACGATAGCAAGCTCCTCCACCACCACAGCTACGATAGCAAGCTCCTCCACCACTTACCTCAAACCATCTGCCACCCACAGCAAGGAATTGCCATCTTTGATATCTAAACAACAGTAAATCAGAAGTGTGTTTATTGAGTCAACATTACACACACAACCCGCACATATACGGTATTGTGCCTTTTTTGTTATTTATGAGTCAACATGTTGACTGCTGCCTCTGACCACACCAAGATCAACCCCTGCAACCCCTACACCCGCCCCTGCCACCCCTACACCCGCCCCTGCCACCCCTCCACTAGCCCCTTACTACTTCTACACGTGCAGCGCTCCCAGACACTTCCAAACACTAACTCATTTTCACAATCCTACTCTAACCACCGCCCTGCGGTGTTTTTTTTTTTCCAGTAATCCAATTTCCTTTTGTGAAGACTTTTTACGCATGTTGTGGCAATATGTCCGATATTTGTTGGGAGCAGACTGAATAGTCTTGGACCACGGATTTTGACACGCTATTATATGTTAATGTCTCTCCTGCTTCACACTGACTATTTTACACTTCCTCCCGCATCTCTCACTCCAGTATGTTATGGTAGTGTGTAGGTTTGGGACCAGGACCTCCAGTATCTTTTATCCACATAAAGAGTATCTCCATGAGGTGTTCTCAGTATTTAAAATACTTTACCTGCTCTATTCAGGCATTAAATACGTTATAATTTCTAGTTCATATTTCTCCTGCCGTGAACAGAGCCATCAACACCGAGCAGTACTTGAAGCGAGACAGCACAAGTGATTTAAAGTGTCACCATTGGTATTATTTCTTTAGTTTAGCAAGTTCTCGTTATCCACCCTATCATTTTGCTATACTTTGCAGCAGCAGCAGCAGCAGCAGCAGCCGCAGCAGCAGCCGCCGTAGCCGTAGCCGCCGCCTGGCACTAAATGAGCTACTTACCCTCACACTACAAGGGCGCCCCTCTCACCAAGCACCCTCAATCCCTCCCTTCCCAACCTCATCCTTTCACCCCTCACCTCCGGAAGATCGACCCCCTCCGCTCTTCCCTTCCCCCTTCAACCACTCCTGCGGCCAAGGAAAGACGAGTACAAAGAGAGACTCTCCCAGAGTGTTACCAGAACCCGGGTGCTTGGGGTGCGCTAAGACATTTAGTGGGTGGGTGGCCAGGCTTGGGTGCACAGTCAGGCTTGGGAAGCCCGATAATACGCGCAACTAATAACTTGAGAAAATAAGCTAGGAGCCCGGGGCAAGATCATCCAACCTGGATAATTATCATGATACTCTGCAAGTGTTGAGTGACACAGTTGAGTTACTTGGATGTTTTAGCTTTCAAGGTTTAAATAATAAGACATTACAAGGACCCCAATGGAAATAAGTCACTGACTTTTCTGGGTTATCCTACGTAATCTACACATTTGCTATGTATGGTAATTTATGTAACTATTTATGTGTACTTGTTCCTAAAACTTCGTAACACAATGAGAGAGAATGGAAAAGTCAGGGCCGGCACATGTTGCTGTAAAGTATACTAGCCACCCTATTTAAGGAAGGTAAAACTGCAGATAAGGAGGAAGTACGGACAAGTTTCACTGGCCTTGTTGAATGAAACACCTAAATTACTGGGAAGGTTGAAGTGCTTGAAGCTGTACTCCCAGAAACGAAGGCGAGGCAGATATATCATAATTCACACCTGGAAAATACTGGAGGGGTTGCAGTCAAAATTTGCACACTGAAATTACTCCTTGCTGGAGCGGCAGGCACGACAGACGGCGCAGATTACCCCAAGTGAAGAACAGTGTGTGAAAGTGCTTCAAATGCAAAGCAGGGGGTTGCAAAGTGCTTCAAATGCAAAGCAGGGGGTTGCAAAGTGCTTCAAATGCAAAGCAGGGGGTTGCAAAGTGCTTCAAATGCAAAGCAGGGGGTTGCAAAGTGCTTCAAATGCAAAGCAGGGGGTTGCAAAGTGCCCTATAGAAAAAGCAGGGGGTGCACTAAGTACACAGGGAACTTGGTAATTAAAAATGATTAACGTCATTAAAGTCCCTCGTTGCAAGTGTAAGGAGAGTCACCAACAGACTCTTACAGAGGCTTACATTCTAGGGCTTGCAGGTAGCATCAAGAGCCTGACTGTCCAGACCAGGACCGGGACCCGGGCGTAGGAGGGCAATGATCGCAGGAACTACTAACACGTGGTAGGGCAGCGAGTACCCACCCGATAATAGTGGACACAAAAAAACATGCCACACACACACACACACACCT
This sequence comes from Cherax destructor, assembly GCA_009830355.1. Lineage (NCBI taxonomy): Eukaryota > Metazoa > Arthropoda > Malacostraca > Decapoda > Parastacidae > Cherax > Cherax destructor. The sequence continues at coordinate 50,965 of WNWK01005790.1, read as the reverse complement.
ACCTTCTGAACACATCCTATGCGATGAAATATGCCGGCTGTCTTTTGTTTATGTAAATATGAAGAGTAGCAACACACTGCGGGTGTATCCACAACCTAATATAGAATAGGGTAGCAGCAGCACACTGCTGGCGTACCCAATTTAGTTATAGTAATCTACATAAAGACTACCGTGACCTTGCTGGTGGACAAACACAGACTAGCCTAGCTGAGGCAGTGCTGAGGAGACGTGCGTGTGGTTGAGTCAGATTACTGGGAGGAGTATTAGAGTCAAGGTCACATTCACGACCAGAGTTTTGATGAACACGGAGCCAGAGAGGGAACACTGCCTCAGACAGAGGGAGTGGGAGGGGAGAGAGGAGGGAGGGAGGGAGGGAGGGGAGGGAGGGAGGGAGGGGAGGGAGGGAGGGAGGGGAGGGGAGGGGAGGGGAGGAGAGGAGAGGAGAGGAGGGGAGGAGAGGAGAGGGAGAGAGAGAAATAAGGGAAGATGAAAAGGAAACAGGGAAGTAGAAAGAGGATATCTACACCGTGTTATGTAGTGCCAAAGAGACACGGGCACAAAAACAAGCAAAATGAGACAGACAGGAACACACACAACGTGTGCCGGAGTTCTATGAAAAAGTATGAAAAGTAAGGCAGGGGAATGATGAATGGGCAGACTGCAAGACGACATTTGACACTGTACCTCACCAGATGCTTTAGCAAAAACTTGAAAGAGCAGGCAGGAAATGACAGAAAATGCACTACAGTGGATCAAAGACTACCTTATGGGAAGACGACAAAGAATGATTGTCTGGGAGGAGCTGTAATAAGTGGCGTTCCGCAAGGATCTGTATTAAGACCAGTACTGTTTCTGAGATATGTGAATGACATACCAGGAGAGTCGGATGTAACCCTGTTTGCAAATGATGTAAAAATTAACGAGGAGATTAAAACAAGAGTTCAGGCTACGACTGGATCTGGACAAACTGCAAGATTGGTCAGACAAGTGCCTAATGAAATTCCAGCCAGGCAAAGGCAATGTTATAAAAACTGGGAAAGGTTACGAAGATAAAAAAAAAAAATGTTCATAGTTAGGAGACAGAGGTTAGGTTGGGTAAAACTGGTCAGGAAACAGGACAAGTGTTACCTGATGCGGGTCTTAAGTTAGATGTTGACCCGCCGCGGAGACGATAGGTTGCAAACCGTACTAACAGTACATAGCGCGAACATAGTACGAAGCACATCACCACAGGCACGCAACCGAATAATTTATGTAGTGAACTTTCGTTTGGCAAATCTAAGACTAGGTTTCAGGAACCTAAAAAGAAAAAAAAGAGTCGTTCACTTCCCTACAAATATACAACATATAATATCAGGCCCACCATGGAGTACGCAGCACCAGCATGACACCCACACCTGATAAAGCATGTTAAGAACCTAGAGAGTGCAGAGGTATGCAACGAGACTAGTCCCAGAGCTCAGAGGAATGAGATGCTGTAAGAGAAACTAAAGAAACTGAACCTTATTGAGAGAACCAAGAGACAATAACGTGCAAAACAATCAAGAGGACTTGATAGGGTGGACAGCAACTGAATGCTGGAGAGGCAGGAAACAGGTACACGAGGGCACAGTTGGAAGTTAAACGCCACTTGGTTGTCAGAAGTATTACTTCAGTCTGAAGGTAATTAAGAAGTGGAATGCCTGCAAAAAAAAAATGTAAGAGGCAGACAGTTTTAAGAATATAGTTTTAAGCATGGGTATAAGAGGGCCCGAGAAGCAGGGCCAGGAGTTGAGACTCAACCCCTTCCCCTGCAACCACAAAAAGACTAGTACGTGTGTACATATACACACACACAAAAGAGAGAGGACAATTACTACAAGTAGAAGAGTATATGTTAATGTCAATCATTACCTGTCCCTTTTCCTCTTCCCTCCCTCCCTCCATCCCATATCTTCCCCCTCACTCTCTCTCCTGCCTCTCCTCCCTCCCCTTCCTTCCCTCCACAAGGCAGCCTCTCATCCTCAAGACACTATACATCAAACACGTTACCCGGAAAAACATGCGTCGTCATCAGAGACCTTTGTAAAGGCCTTACCTAGTCTTTACAAAGATTAAATTCATCAGTCCCTTTCCATCAGCCTCCGTCCCCCATCAATAGCTTCCTCCACGCTACAAAGCTCTTGGATCCTCCTCAAACAAGACTCATGCCTTCACAGCTTACCGCCAGGAAGATAAAAAAAATAATTTGATCAAATTTATTATTCATTTATGCACTGGGAATTAATTTGAACGCAATTCAGCAAGCTGCGTGCGCTGTTTTTTTTGCGTGCGCGTACGTGCGCACTCACCTATATGTGGTTTCAGTATTAGTGTTTCAGCTCCTAGTTCCGCCTCTTCGTCAGCCGCTACCGAATTCACTCGCTCATGGCTTCGAGAGCCATGACACACTCGTGGTCTCGCGTACGCGAGTGTACATGTGTGACACCCACTTGTCCCGCAATTTCACCTGCCTCTAGTGACGTGCTGAAGATGTTCACTAGACACTAGTGACTAGTGCCTTCCACTGGACTTGTGGCCCCTCAAGAGAATTCTCTTGTCATCTGTATCATTCATCTGTATCATTCATCTGTATCATTCATCTGTATCATTCATCTGTATCATTCATCTGTATCATTCATCTGTATCATTCATCTGTATCATTCATCTGTATCATTCATCTGTATCATTCATCTGTATCATTCATCTGTATCATTCATCTGTATCATTCATCTGTATCATTCATCTGTATCATTCATCTGTATCATTCATCTGTATCATTCATCTGTATCATTCATCTGTATCATTCATCTGTATCATTCATCTGTATCATTCATCTGTATCATTCATCTGTATCATTCATCTTTATCATTCATCTTTATTATTCTTCCCTTTACCCATGGCAAGATGCCTACCTAGGTAGGTAGGCATCATGCTCTCCTTGCCCCAAAATGGGTATCTTTACCGTTGAGACGTTTCGTCAACCAGTGGCTTTATCAGTCCAACAAGGAATAATACTGGAGACGGTGGAAGTATTAGTTCGAGGTGATTAGTCCCTCAGTCTGGATGAATCTGCTGCCCTCATCTTATCCACCTTCTTGTAGGGTTGGTTTAGCAATAATCTCTACAAGTTCATTGTACACATCATTGGTATCTATGAGCAGTTCCCTCATTCTTTCATTAATATTTTTTTACACCTGGATTTTACTTCATTTTTATCCTGGAGTGTTTGTCACGTGACTGCTGCTGATTTGCCTTGGTAAATGTAATTAAAGTTCATATTGGCTCGAGTTACAGTGGTATCTGGCTCCCCTGCTTGCGAGGGTCGTCGTGTCTGGCTCCCCTGCTTGTGAGGGTCGTCGTGTCTGGCTCCCCTGCTTGTGAGGGTCGTCGTGTCTGGCTCCCCTGCTTGTGAGGGTCGTCGTGTCTGGCTCTAACGCTTGTTTAACTCTTAAACATTATGTATGCTATATTTTACAAAACTTGTTTTTTTTTTGGCTATCAGAGATGTGTTTCTTGCATTGCGTGCGTGCACAAGCTGAAATTATGGACTACAGGATTTGCCTTTCTGCCTAGTGTGGTCTTACACAGCGTCAAGCTCTTCTACCAACACAGGCGGGGGCTCGGGTAGGGATGAGACTGACAGCTTGGGGTGGCACCTTAGACAGCGCCACAAGTCTGATTTGCAGTCTTTATTACGTTGAAACTGGAACGAATAAAGAAATGGAACAGGGTTTCATACGTTGATAATGGCACAAAGAGGCCATGATGGCCCCTGTAAGGTGGCCATCACTCACTATTACGCCAAGAACAAGTTAACGAAAGTGCCATGGTAAAAAAAAAATAAGAGGAACATAGATGTGGGAAGGTGTGCATATTTCGACTGAGGTCTAACCGAAGGTCCTCTTCAGCAGATGGTCTCTTGAAAAGCTAGATACACACAAGTCTTCTCTTATCTCTGTTTATTCTGTTGATTTCTATTTATTATTCGTGCGTTTGATTACACTTTATGTTTCATTACACTTTGTATGTTTGATTACACATGTGGTGTGTTCGTCTCTTCCTACATGTTCATGTTATCATTCATGTTAAGTGGAAAATTTATCATAACCTCAGCATTTTACATGGAATGAATTTTTGACATTTCGCATTTTTTTAAACGATTTTTGAGGTCTTCTGGTATTCTTTTAGGAATTCGTGTTTTTCTAATGCCATGTTGTGATATGCACGAACTTCACCAGGTGGGACATTCACGAACTTCACCAGGTGGGACATTCACGAACTTCACCAGGTGGGACATTCACGAACTTCACCAGGTGGGACATTCACGAACTTCACCAGGTGGGACATTCACGAACTTCACCAGGTGGGACATTCACGAACTTCACCAGGTGGGACATTCACGAACTTCACCAGGTGGGACATTCACGAACTTCACCAGGTGGGACATTCACGAACTTCACCAGGTGGGACATTCACGAACTTCACCAGGTGGGACATTCACGAACTTCACCAGGTGGGACATTCACGAACTTCACCAGGTGGGACATTCACGAACTTCACCAGGTGGGACATTCACGAACTTCACCAGGTGGGACATTCACGAACTTCACCAGGTGGGACATTCACGAACTTCACCAGGTGGGACATTCACGAACTTCACCAGGTGGGACATTCACGAACTTCACCAGGCGTGACATTCGTCGACCTGGTGTGACAATTTTTGCATATATCATCTGCAAATAATTATATTAATATTATTAACATCTTGACAATGGCTGAGACGTTCATGACTACAGAGAAACCCTCTTAATGTCGTATCGAAGGAACTAAGACAGACGGGGATAAAGAGAGGAGACATAAGAAGGGATAAAATGGAAAGGCGACCATAAAAAGCTCTGTCATGTAACCCTCTCCCTCCACTATCCTGTCTGAACTACCGTCATGACAGCATGAATGACAGGCGCTCGTCACCACACGCCTCATTCACACCGTCATCACTCCAACACAACCGCCACTCCCGCTGTCATAACTGCTTTACCCCAAACAAAAAAAAAGTTCCCTGAACGAATTTGCTTGGACTTCCTCTTTTCTGCAACACTCCTGATGTGTTGACTGCAACACGAAAGGCCTAGAGCTATCATTCAACTCCCCCCCCCGTGGTTGTTTTGTATCTCTTATCTCTTGTTTGCGATTACTGCCTATGTTACCCAAGAACATAATGGAGGAACACTGTAGAAGGCCTACTGGCCCATACAAGGCAGGTCCTCATCAAAACCACCGCTACCCAAAGCTACTCAAGAATTTACCCAAATTATCACTATGAATGATAATTTGTGTAGCTGTATTTGTGTATACCCGGACACGAACTTAATTAACACGAAAAGAGATAAAAATCGATGATTTACCAGTGCGTGAAGGACACTAGTGATGATCCTTGGAAGAACAGAACTTTTCGAAAAAGGAATATTTGAAACAGAGAATATCTTAAGACAATTTTCAAGAAAACTTTACAAGAGAATAATATTGACGAAAGGGGAAGTTGAGCTGGCTACCTGGAGGCTACCGGTCTCCCGGTGGATCAGGGCCTGATCAACCAGGCTCTTATTGGTGGCCACACGCAGTCCAACGTACGAACCACAGCCCGGTTGATCTGGTACTGACTTTAGGTATCTGCCCAGCTCCCTCTTGAAAGCAGCCAGGGGTCTATTGGTAATTCCCCTTATGGCTGGTGGGAGGCTGTTTAACAGTCTTGGGCCCCATAATCTGCTTACCCGCCGACTGCACCGCTGACCTGCATTTCAATACAACCTTTAAATGTGTAAATGGAAAAATACCGAGAACGAAATATAAATACACTGACGTTTATAAATTGGCACGCGCGTTTACAGTACAGTGTCTGTAAATGTTTTTTCCTGTGCCTTTTCCCCACTCACTTCATAGCCCACTCTTTCCCCTACCCTCATTTTTCTCCCCACGCCTCCTCTTTCTCCCATGCTGCCTCCCCTTTCCTCTCTTTCATGCCTTCCCCTCCCCTAACTCAGGTTCATTACTTACACTTCAGTATCCCCTTCCCTCAATCCTCCGTCCATACTTCCCTAACTTTCCCCATCCTTCCCTTAACGCCCCCATCACCGCTGATCCCCTCTCCCCATCTCCCTGGTGTCGAGACTATTCTGTATCGATTCATGACAAAACGAAAAAAAAATCACCGTCTATGCTAGCCTGCCAGTTATGGGTAGGCAGACCCAATGTCCCACCTGCCTGCCTATGTCCCCCCTTGAGCATCAAGGCCCCAGGAAGGACTCGAGTACAGCACAGGTTTCGGCTTACTATTCTGGCTTGGGTAATGCAATCAGGTAATGGAAGAGAATCTGGCTGAGGATGATATTAAGGAGAGAGTGGAGAGAGAGAGAGGGGAGAGAGAATGGAGAGAGGAGAGAGAGGAGAGAGAGTGGAGAGAGAGAGGAGAGAGTGGAGAGAGAGAGTGGAGAGAGTGGAGAGAGTGGAGAGAGAGGAGAGAGAGTGGAGAGAGTGGAGAGAGAGGAGAGAGAGTGGAGAGAGAGAGGAGAGTGGAGAGAGAGGAGAGAGAGAGAGAGAGAGGAGAGAGGAGAGAGAGAGGAGAGAGAGGAGAGAGAGGAGAGAGGGGAGAGAGAGGGTAGAGAGAGAGGGTAGAGAGAGAGAGAGGGTAGAGAGAGAGGGTAGAGAGAGAGAGAGAGAGAGAGAGAGAGAGAGGGTAGAGAGAGAGGGTAGAGAGAGAGAGGGTAGAGAGAGAGAGGGTAGAGAGAGAGAGAGGGGAGAGAGAGAGAGGGGAGAGAGAGAGAGGGTAGAGAGAGAGAGGGTAGAGAGAGAGAGGGTAGAGAGAGAGAGGGTAGAGAGAGAGAGGGTAGAGAGAGAGAGGGTAGAGAGAGAGAGAGCAAAATGGGCGTATCTGTGACAGCCTCCATTATAAGGTTCTTGTATATACGCTTGTAAGTAGTTTGTGTGCGCTAAGTGTGTGTGCGAGGGAAGGATTAGGGAGAAGTGGATAGTGGAAAGTACAAGATTAGATTCTGTCGTCGAAGTGGCTAGTTTACTGTGTACCCCACTACCCTCCTGCGGAGGGTAGTGCAAGAGCATATGCATGCACAAAAGACTTAGGATCTGGATATACATCTGGATATACATCTGGATATACATCCATAAATTCTCTCATCTCTTGCAAGCAAATTCAGGATATTTACTTAATATGTCTGGTACCTTATTTTCATAAGATACCTAAACATCACCCAGGTTATTAGGCTATTTTACTCAAATGAGTGGACAATGAGGCACAAAGCGTTCAAGAAAGTGACCATAAGGCTGAACAAATACCATGCATTTAGTGTGATTACCATCTGTGTGTATCCCAAATTGCCAGAAGTACTTGCAACCAAGCCTACGCTTGGCTACTGCAACATCAGTCAAGTCTGTTTACATTGCAAGTTGCTCGGTAAATGTTCTTACCTGCGTCCGTTGTTATAGCGAGGCATAGATTTACCCAGAACGTGGGGCAAATCTGCTGTCACTTAGGGAGATGAGGCGTTCTTAGTGTAATGTTTGTAGAGGTAGAGCGCTGGAGGGAGGGATAAAAGGAATGGGAGAGATGGAGGGAGGGGGAATATGTAAAGAGAGGTAGGAGGGAGTGAGAGGGAAGGAGAGAACAGTACGGGCAAGAGGTAGATAGGACGCCACTATTTCGAAATATACGCATAGAAAGGTAATATTCTTATGCAAGACAGGAAGCCAGGGCGAGGGTGGGGGGCTACAGTACTGTAGCTACACTACACCCACTCCCACACAACACACCCACCTAGTTATACCCACTCATCCAATACGCTATCTCTGGCCACGCCCATCAATAACCCATGTCGTAAATACCCCTGACCATCTTCAACACTAACACCCACCCATCAGTCAGTTCACCCACACGTACCCATCCACCTAGCCACTGTCGACCCATCCACCTACCTACATGATTGCAACAAGTCTCGAGGGAGTGTGTACGTTAAGACACCATCTCAGGAGCGCCCTCTACATGCCCTTGCAATGTTCTTTGTTCCCACCAGTCACTATATAGCAAGTCAGTGCCCCAGGGTAACGTCAGGACAGTACCTGAGGCCCTACCTGGATACAAGGTGTGTACTATCCAAGCACAAACGAGGCCAAAGGAACGGGGTCCCTGGCACTGTCCTACACACTGGTACTATCCTTCCTCCTGTGGACGTGCAAGGGATACACTACCACGCTTCCAGCCAGACCCAACAACCTCCCTAGCTTCTAGCCAACACCAGCCTTCCAGCATCCCTCCTATCCCCGCCCCTCCGATAAACCAACCAGGCCCTATCCAGTACTTACCTAAAAGTGGTTACAAGGGTCGAATCTCAGCTCCTTGCCCAGCTTTCCTTATGCCAGACACAAGCTGCAGGACAGGTCTGATAAGTGACTATTAGAATTTAACCCCAGCAAACACAAAGTGATGAAAATCGGGAAATGCAAAGACGACCGGAAACAGAGTACAGGCTCGGGGGTACAGAGGCTGCAAACCTGTCTGGAAGAGAAGGGCCTCGGGGTGAGGATAGCTCCTAGCATATCCCCTGAGGCACACATCAACCAAACAACTCGAAACTGGTAAATTTAAGAGTAACTTGTAGCAAACTCAACAAGGAGGTAGTCACGACACCAAACACAACCTATGTCAGGCCTATGTACAAAGCATGTAAAGAAGCTGGAAAAAGCGTAAAGGTTAGCAATGAAACTAGTCCCAGAGCTGAGGGTATGAGCTATGAAAAGAGGCTAGAGCAGCTAAACGTAACGACACCTAGAGAACAGAAGGATCAGATGTGATGTGATTACAACATACCAAATACTGAGAAGAATTGACAGAGTGGACAGGGAGTAAGTTTGAGAGACGGGTCTTGGGCTGAAGTTAAAAACACAGATTAGTCACACTTCTTTAGCCTTAGAGTGGTCAGGAAGTGGTGGCAGGATTCATACAGTTTTAAGAATAGGTACGATGGGGCTCACGTAGCCAGGATAACCCTGTAGATACATGTTTTGAGGCGGGGCCCAGAGCTGTGACGCGACTCCTGCACATATAAGTAGGCGAGTACAAATGGGTGAATACAATAACAGTAGCGTTTTCACCAGTGTACCGTCCAGGTGTGGTACGTCCTTAATTCCCTGTGCAGGTACACTAGTGCCCTGCCCCATGTCGCAGTCATGATCAATTGCAATATTTCGTGTCCGCTACCCTGGTGGATCCCACCAGTCTGTCTACCTGTACGTGTGTGTACCAAGGGACAGGAGGGCCAGGAGCTAAGACAACTCCAGTGCACACACCTCTGTGTGAACACTGACTGCAATACTGGCTTCCCTTATACTTGCCTAAATAACACTTGGAACTAATGACTTCTTGTCATGCAGGGAGGGGGAGGGCGTGCACTGGGGCGTGGCGCTGTGCGCGCGTTTCAAAGCGTATCCTATCGTGCGTACGTGTGCGTTCTTGGGGTTATTAATGTGTGAGCGTGTACGCATCCTGCGTGACTGAGCGTTTACGTTCCATAATTATCTATTTGTTGAATTAGACACGCGAGCAACACCTGGTATCTTTATTTCAAGACGTTTCGCCCATCAGTGACTTATCAAGTCAATATAGAGACGATACACGAAGACTGTAGAAGACTAGAGAATCAGTCCCTCGACCTGAAAGCCGGTGTTTAGAGTAAGGTACTGAACACTAGCTTCAAGGCTGGGGGACTGATTACCTCATCTTCCACTGTCTTCTGTGTATAGTTCTGCAAGGCTGGGGGACTGATTACATCTCATTACCTTTGTATATCATCTATTTATTGAATTAATAAAGCCAGTGGTTGGCGAAACGTCTTCAAATTAAAATAAGACTTTGTACACGTGTCTAATAGCTCAACGTGTCGGTATTGTATACCATTATTGTACTATTATTGTTATAAGAGTAGATCATCATTCAAGGTTTGGTTCCTTTAGTCTGTCCTCGTACTGCGTCACTCTTAAGAGACAAGTCTCGCTGCAAGCCTTTGGTTCATTTCCAAATTCGTAAACATGGTTGATCAGGTGGGTCTCCACGCTTCATGGCAGACCTTGCATACGTCTTGTACAGCCTCCGATGATTGTGCATGATGTAGGGAGATACGTGATGCTGACTCCCAGATCCTTCACCATAGTTGTTACTGGCAGGTCCAACCTTTCCCAAGGCTCTACTCTGCCTTCTAAACCTTATGGCTTCGTGTTCTTGCATTTATTCAGGTTTAACACGGCGTTTCGTCTGACAGACACGTAACCGTATACGCCAAGGTGTCACTAGCCGGCACAATTGTGTACCAATGTCGTACCGGCACCAATATTGCCAGTACAATGCTACCTGATCAAAAATGCTGTTGCTACCAGCAGTCGGCAGGTTCTCACTTCGTAATCTGGTTGACCTGGAACTTCATGTAAGAACTTGGGATGTCTTTACACAAGTAGTTACGAATGTCAAGAAATAAATAAGAAACGTTCAATCTCCTTCCGATCTTCGCTATTCTTCTTTCCATTGGACTGATAAAGCCACAGTGTGGAGAAAAATTTACACAATAAAGGTACCTAAGTGTTGCATATGGGTCTAATTTATCAGCGCTGGGCCACCTACAGGACCTGCCAGGACCGCCCTTCTCCCTGTTTTAAGTCTCCTCGTAGAAGGTTGAATTTTCTTGGACCTCGGAAGTCAACACAATGTTCTTTGATTGTTGATGAGACAGATGCAACATTTGGGTATTTTTATTGCCGAAACGTTCTGCCTGTGCAACAGGCTTCTCCAGTCCGTTGCAGAGGTGATTTTAATACTGGAGACGGTGGAAGAAGTTTAGGGGTAATTCTGAGGCGGCCAGTCCCCTCCCCTTGACTGAAGGTGTATGGCAGGGCAAACACACTTACCACAGAAAGCCTTTACACACAGTTTCGCTCACAGGAGTGTGTTTTTTTTTTTTTTTAGAGTTCCTGACAAATAAAAGTAAAACGTTATCCTAACTGCACGTTCATTCTAACACAACGGCATTGTTTTGCCCCCCTTCCCATGTACTTCCGCTGTGCAGGTGTCTCCTCTACACACCTTCCCTTTCTCCCACTACGGAGATTTGAAAAGGTATAAAACACAAACATGACGGGGGATGCAATACAATCCTCTCTCCACAGATAGATGTTCGTGATTTGATGAAGACCACTGTTAGGGTGAAACCTTGTTAGTGAAGAATAGCATTGTGCTGCATTTGCTTTTCCCTCTCTCTCCATGATAAACCACGGTACGGGTGGGGCTCGAACTCATGGCGAGTCGTAAAACCACCATGACAAGTTTGTAGATTATGAAGGTAGGGAGTTTCAAGTTTTAGAGAGATCTTTGACTTGGTAAACAACCTTTCAGCTTTCTCGCCAATATAAAATAAAATCACACAAGAACATTTAATTTAAAATGAACAAAAGACTAGATTAAGTCAAACAAAAGAGAAGCACTATCACAACAAGTCAACGTTGCCAGCACCAGTTACAAATGCCACTAAATTGTCATTATTAAAACTACTGTAAGTTCCCCGAAGAGTAGATTAAGGACCTGGGCCCTTGAGTAGATTAGCACTACTAGAGTAGACCAGGGACCTCACCCTCGAGTATTACCCATGTACAGATAACCAGATTTCTCTCTTCTACATTTCAAGGAGTACATTCCTAAGGCTTCGGGGGCGTTCCTGTAGTCTAACGCTTTCACATACTACTATAGAGTGGTACAGATACCACGGTAGAGCTTTAAGATAGTACGCTGGGGGCAAGGCGATCACTAACATGCCTAGTCAAGATATCAAGTAATTCACCACTTGACTCGGGAAACCGTAATGACACGATTGTAAACAAACCACGGTGCGGGTGGGGAGTGAACTCATGGCGAGTGAGTCGTTCCTTGGTGTCTTCACCACTTCAGGGTGAACTAATCAGGGCTGCACGACGCGACATCTCTCTTGTCTCGCCCCTGGATTTTAAGGAGCGGGGACCACAGAACTCATTCTAGAAGAGCACTATCACTGGCGTGACCTCTTGGTTTAAAAGGTCTCAGAGTTGTTTGCCTTCTTGTTGATACATTTTGCTTTATTGTGTTCTCTGGGTCTTTGTATTTGCTCGCCGCCCTTCTGTAAAAGGTCTTGACTGCGTCTCGTATTCTGTGTTCGTGTTGAGTGCTTTATCACCACCACTGGGATCACCCCGGCTGCCATCACCACCGTCATAGCGGTGCCATCACCCCTGCCACCAGCACCGTCATAGCGGTGACATCACCCCTGTCACCAGTACCGTCAACAGTGCCATCACCCCTGCCACCAGCACCGTCATAGCGGTGTCATCACCCCTGCCACCAGCACCGTCATAGCGGTGACATCACCCCTGTCACCAGTACCGTCAACAGTGCCATCACCCCTGCCACCAGCACCGTCATAGCGATGCCATCACCCCTGCCACCAGCACCGTCATAGCGATGCCATCACCCCTGCCACCAGCACCGTCATTGCAGTGCCACCACCAGGCAAGCCTCCCAGCAGGAGGCAAGACTCCCCCACACAGTACCAAGGTCACTGGCTCTCCTCAACAAGGGGCACTCAATGAAGGAGTGTTGTGTGCACTCCCAGGGTACTAACTCGCCGAGTAGCGCTTGCACAGATCGAATTACAGCTCCTGGTCCAGTAAAGATTAAATTGGGTGACTTATCTTATTCCTACTATCTTGGGTTAACTTTCACATCTAGTTTTGAAGCCTCAACGAGCTCATCAACCAGGGGTTTCTACTTCCCAGGGGTTTCTACTTCCCAGGGGTTTCTACTTCCCAGGGTTTCTACTTCCCAGGGTTTCTACTTCCCAGGGGTTTCTACTTCCCAGGGGTTTCTACTTCCCAGGGGTTTCTACTTCCCAGGGGTTTCTACTTCCCAGGGGTTTCTACTTCCCAGGGGTTTCTACTTCCCAGGGGTTTCTACTTCCCAGGGGTTTCTACTTCCCAGGGGTTTCTACTTGCTAGTATTGTGACTGATAGTATTTATTTGTGACTCGCTCGTCTAGAGTGCTTCCAATCCTCTCTCACTCGTGAGTGATCAGACGACCGAGGGTCCTCATCCTTCTCAAGTAACAGTGAAAGCCGGGAGGATCTTGCACGTCGTGAATACATCTCCACTGACTTTTGGCTTTTTCAGTGATACTAAGTTCAATGTTTTCGTAATTTACAACCCCCCCCATCCTCCCGCCCCGCCCTGTCAGACGTTATACAAGACTGATAGCATACCAACGGTGATAGACAACAGCTATTTGACAGCTAAACAACGACAATAGTGACTAAAAAAAAGCTAAACCTCAATATCTCACACAAACACACACACACACACACACACAAACACACGCACAACGGCAACAGACAGTAGCAGCAAAACAGTAACAAAGCAAAACAGAACGAACAGAAAATAGCAACAGACGAAAACAGACAGCGAGACAAACAGGAATAAAGCGCCTCGACACTTCACACACATGACAAAAGCTTGAGAACGTGAAGCCAGAAAATGGCAGAGGAAGAGGAGGGGCAGGGGGGCGAGGAGGAAAACGGAGTTAGATGGAAAAAATGGAGGGAGATAAGAAAGCTGGAAGGAGGGGGAGGGGGTGGAAAGATGAGGTGAGGGAGATGAGAAAGTCGGAGGCCTAGGAGACAACCCCAGGCTGGTGGAGGCCTAGGAGACAACCCCAGGCTGGTGGAGGCCTAGGAGACAACCCCAGGCTGGTGGAGGCCTAGGAGACAACCCCAGGCTGGTGTATGTATACAGTGAGCCTGAGAGAGGGGGGTTGGGGGATGCTCGCTACCCCAGTAGTATAGTGGGTGACAGTAGGTAATAAACCCCAGCCACCCCCTCCCCCATGACATTCAGGGCACCTGGGGAGGCGAAAGGTCAGGGGGGGGGGTGAAATGGAGGGGTGGGAGGGGTGTGAAAGGGAGGGGGTGGTAGGTTTTATTTTACTCACAAAACACCAGAACATTTTTGTTATTCATCATTACATTCAGTTTTTAATATTATCAAAATGACACTTGTTATTTTCAACTTGCCACTGTCGTCAACTATTCCCTCTCGTATCACATCAATCACAATAACAAGAGCAAGTAAAAATGGAGTATTTTTCACATCCCACAATCCATATTTATAATTCATTGTCGCATCGGTCATAAGTGTCAGCAAAAATAGACGAAAGGGGAAATATCCCCACCATTTATGCGGAAAGATATGCGGAAAGATATGGTGGATCATGGCCTGGTTGATCAGGCCATGATCCACCAGGAGGCCTGGTCGTGGTCCGGGCCGCGGGGGCGTTGATCCCCGGAATACCCTCCAGGTAGGCACGCACTCTGCAGGAGTGTGTTTCACCTGTTAAGATGCCTTTCTAGACACAGAGCACTTAACCCCCCCCCCCAGGCTTCCGGAAGAGGGAGGAGGAGAGGGGGGAGGGAGATTGAAGGTGGAGAGGGAGGAGGGAGATTGAAGGTGGAGAGGGAGGAGAGGAAGGAGAGAGAGATTGAAGGAGGAGAGGGAGGAGGGAGAGATTGAAGGAGGAGAGGGAGGAGGGAGAGATTGAAGGAGGAGAGGGAGGAGGGAGATTGAAGGAGGAGAGAGAGGTGTAGACTAGACATTTCTAAGGTATCTCAGCTCTTCCACCAGCAACTGTCAGGCAGGTGTTGGAGACCACCACTGTTCATAAACAACTGAACATCACCTCCATCACACCTGATAAACTCTTATCAATCTTCTTCAATTTCATTCAAATTGTCCTTCCTCCCAGCTACTACACGACACGACACGCAGCAGGAGCTTCGCTAATGCCTTAGAGGTGCCTCGTCACTCTGGGCTCAGGAAAAAAGGACTACCGAAAAAAAAAACGTACATAAAAGAGATTGTTCCTGGTAAAATGGGAAATTCTTCAGGTAACACAAAGCTCATTAATATCCTTATAGCAGTCACTGCAGCACACCCTTTCATACATTCTCGTATCCTTAAATTTAATTAAAAAAAACAATCATACAGCCCCCACCCCACACAAAGCCCCCCCACACACAAAACACGCACATACACCCCCATACACGAAACACACCCACACCCACATACAGTCCCCATCACACACATACAGCCCCCCACACACACAACACACCCCCATACACAAAACACACCCTTATACAGCCCCCCACACACAGGCCTGGAGAGGGAAAAAGGTTGGGACTATAAACGTGTGTCCCATAAAAGCTTCATCACCGCTACTCAGGACTAAGATAAGCAAACTCTCGCTTTTATAGCACAGCACTCTACCCTCTGTTGAACGGGAAGTGGGGGCCCATGCTGTGTCCGGGGGGGGCCCATGCGGTGTCCGGGGGGCCCATGCTGTGTCCGGGGGGCCCATGCTGTGTCCGGGGGGGCCCATGCTGTGTCCGGGGGGCCCATGCTGTGTCCGGGGGGCCCATGCGGGTCGATCATGCCTGTCACAGCTGCTGAACCATTATGACAGAATTACAGAGGCATTGGAGGACGACCAAAACGCAGATGTGATTTACACAGATTTTGCAAAGGCGTTTGACAAATGCGATCATGGAGTGATAGCGCACAAAATGAGGGCCATAGGCATTACGGGGAAGGTAGGCAGATGGATTTTTGAGTTCCTAACACAAAGAACACAAAAAGTAGTAGTGAACAGGGCAAGATCCAGCATCAGCGAGGTCAAAAGCTCAGTGCCCCAAGGCACTGTCCTGGCACCTCTGCTGTTTCTCATCCTCATAGTAGACATAGATAAAAACACCCAGCACACTTTTGTATCATCATTTGCAGATGATACTAAAATAAGCATGAAAGTCACTACGGTAGAGGACACTGAAAAATTACAGGAGGACATAAGCAGGGTCTTCCAATGGGCAGTGGAGAACAACATGACGTTCAATGGTGATAAGTTTCAGCTGCTTAGGTATGGAAAAAATGAAGAACTCAAAAGGAACACTATATACAAAACGCAAGAGGGTCACCACATAGAACGAAAGGAACACGTAAAGGACTTGGGAATAATTATGTCTGCTGATCTGTCGTTTAAAGACCATAACAAGACAAAGATCACAACAGCCAGGAAGATGACGGGGTGGGTATTGAGAACTTTCAAAACAAGGGAAATAATGCCGATGGTGACACTATTCAAATCGCTAGTGCTCCCTCACTTAGAATACTGCTCAGTGCTGACGGCCCCGTTCAGGGCAGGAGAAATAGCAGAGCTGGAACAAATCCAGAGATCGTTTACGGCTCACATTGAGCCATTGAAACATCTAAATTATTGGGAACGCCTTCAAGTCTTGAACATGTACTCATTGGAGCGGAGGAGAGAGAGATACATGATAATATATACATGGAAAGTACTTGAGGGCCTGGTCCCAAATCTACACACTGCCATAACATACTGGAGTGAGAGATGGGAGAAAGTGTAAAATAAACCCAGTGAGGAGCAGGGGTGCGGTGGGGACAATACGGGAGCACTGTATTAACATCCGGGGTCCCAGACTATTCAACATCTTACCAGAAGATATCCGAAACACGGCTGGAACCAGTGTAGAAGCCTTCAAGAGGAAACTGGACAAATATCTTCACCAGGTGCCAGATCAACCAGGCTGTGGTGGATATGTGGGGCAGCGGGCCTCCAGCAGCAACAGCCTGGTTGACCAGGCAAGCACCAGACGAGCCTGGCCCATGGCCGGGCTCAGAGAGTAGATACTCTCGAAACTCTTCAAAGGTATATCAAAGGTATATCAAAGGGGGGCCCATGCGGTGTCCGGGGGGCCCATGCGGTGTCTGGGGGGCCCATGCGGTGTCCGGGGGGGCCCATGCGGTGTCCGGGGGGCCCATGCGGTGTCCGGGGGGCCCATGCGGTGTCCGGGGGGCCCATGCGGTGTCCGGGGGGCCCATGCGGTGTCCGGGGCCCATGCGGTGTCCGGGGGCCCATGCGGTGTCCGGGGGCCCATGCGGTGTCCGGGGGCCCATGCGGTGTCCGGGGGCCCATGCGGTGTCCGGGGGCCCATGCGGTGTCCGGGGCCCATGCGGTGTCCGGGGGCCCATGCGGTGTCCGGGGGGCCCATGCGGTGTCCGGGGGGCCCATGCGGTGTCCGGGGGGCCCATGCGGTGTCCGGGGGGCCCATGCGGTGTCCGGGGGGCCCATGCGGTGTCCGGGGGGCCCATGCGGTGTCCGGGGGCCCATGCGGTGTCCGGGGCCCATGCGGTGTCCGGGGCCCATGCGGTGTCCGGGGGCCCATGCGGTGTCCGGGGGGCCCATGCGGTGTCCGGGGGGCCCATGCGGTGTCCGGGGGGCCCATGCGGTGTCCGGGGGGCCCATGCGGTGTCCGGGGAGATGTGTAGTTGAGACGTGTCAAGGGAGGCAGTCAACAGTAGCACCACAGCAACAGTAGCACCACAGAAACAGTAGCACCACAGCAACAGTAGCACCACAGCAACAGTAGCACCACAGCAACAGTAGCACCACAGCAACAGTAGCACCACAGCAACAGACAACAGCTCCACCACAGCAACAGACACCACCACCACCACCACACCAACAGACAACGGCACCACCACACCAACAGACAACGGCACCACCACACCAACAGACAACGGCACCACCACTCACCACTCCAACAGAAGCAATTTACTTAGAGTCGTCCCAAGCGGCAGCTTAAAAACAGAACGCTGGGTGGTAAGAGAGTACTTTCCATGGCCAGACAATACGTCTCATGTGAAAACACTACCTCAGCGGACTCCCGACCTTATAACCAGGCAGTGATAGCACTGTTTTCAACCTAGGTGAAATGAACCAAAAAAAAATGGGCAGAAGTCTTACACTTTTTTTTCAATTGTCCTAAACTTGACTTCCAGAAAATGGGAAAACTAAGACAGTTTTCTTGGTGATAAGTATTTCTAAGGGAAGACAAGGGTATCACTGCCAAAGAGAGGGAGGGGAGGATGGTTAAGGGGTATTTCAACGAGGCTGTTACTGCTGGCAGCACGCAGAGCAACGTACGAACCACAGCCCAGCTGGTCAGGTAGTGATTTGAGGAATTTGTGAAGTTCCTTCTTCAAGACAGCCAAAGGTTTGTTGGCAATTCCTCTTTTGCATGAAGGGAGGGTGTTGAACAGTCTGGGACCTCTGACACTCGTCGAGTTCTCTTAGTGTATTCATCGCGCCCTTGCTTTTTATCGCACTCTACATCGTCTTTCAAGTCTCTTGTTTTCAAAGGGAGTAATTTCAGTGTGTAGGTTTGGGACCAGTCCCTCCAGGATTTTCCAGGTGTAAATTATGATGTACGTTTATCGCCTACGGTCCAAGGAATACAGTTACACTAAGAGTTCTCAGTACTTCAGACGGGTGACCGAGTGTACAGTGGCTGTAAAATTATTCATTTTCTAGCTGGGTAATCTTGCCTGCCTTGAAGGTGGCTGTCAGCATACACCAGTGTTCCAGTCTAGAAGGAACAAGTGACTCACTGGCTCAGCATCTCTCATCTTGAAAATTCGTTATCCAAACTAAAAGAAAGTTCCGCTTATCTAACCTATCATTTCCCTGGATGCAGCAATTGCAATATTATTGTGATCCTCAAATGTGGGATCTTCTGACATCATCACTCCTAAGTCTCACACACGGGATTTTCGCTCTAGAGTTTGTCTTGTACTGCGTTACTCTATTTCCTTCATTCTTCCCTAGCGGAGCAATATAAACTTTCCTCGTTAAACATCTTAGACCCACTGAGCGAGTATTTACAGCAGCCTTGAAGACTGGCTGTGCCTCAGAGGGACGCCACTCAAGAGATTCTGGCGTCATCAACATAGAATGTTACGGTGATGTGATTTGATATTGTGTTATATGACCCAGTCACTGTAGCCACACCCTCTTCCCCCTGCCACACTCCAGCCTTCCCCTGCCACACTCCAGCCTTCCCCTGCCACACTCCAGCCTTCCCCTGCTTCCCCCCCCCCTCACACGTCTGGAAGCCTCGGTATAATTCTCTTGATCTCTACACACTATTGTACCTTCTCCATTTTTGTTTCCAGACCTGGAAATTCAGTCTTAAAGTTCCTTCAACGTTGATAAGGAACAAGGCGGAATAATACCGTGACTGGAACAATACACAAAATAACCGAGGGAGAGGTCGAGCCTCGGAGAGAGAGGTCGAGCCTCGGAGGGAGAGGTCGAGCCTCGGAGGGAGGCCCACTCAGAGGGTCGAGCAGGGACCACCTGCCATTGATATCGCAGGTGGTGGTAGCCACTTGTCCGGTAAACACAATCTTATCGATACAACCGTAGCTTTGGAACCTTAAGTGAGCTTTTGTGCCTTTGTAGTGGTGTGCCTTTGTGAGGTGAGGGTGTTATTGTTGTTGCTTGGAGAGGGAGGTGGAGGCTGGAGGAGGGATGGGAAGGTGGAGGCTGGAGGAGGGATGGGGAGGTGGAGAAAGAGCGAGGTGATGGGGGGAGTATGCAGCACCAGTCTGGAACCCACACCTAGTCAACGACGTCAAGAAATTGGAGACAGTGCAAAAGTTTGCAACAAGACTAGTCCCGGAGCTAAGAGGTATATTGTTAGAGGAAAAGTTAAGGGAACTCAAGCTGACGACACTGGAGGACAGGAGGAATGGAGGAGACATGATAACGACATATAAAATACCGAGAGGAATTGACAAGGTGAACAGGGCCAGAATGTTTCAAGAGATGGGACAGCAACAAATGGAAGTTGAAAACTCAGATGAGTCACAGGGATGTTAGGAAGTATTTTTTCATCCTTAGCAGGGAGTGGAACAATCTAGAGAGTGAAGTAGTAGAGGCAGGATCCATACATAGCTTAATGAAGAGGTACGAAAAAGATCAAGGAGCAGGGAGAGAGTAGACCTAGTAGTAGCGGCCAGCGAAGAGGCGGGGCCAGGAGCTGAGAATCGACCCCTGTAACCACATATAGGGGAGTACACGAGGGACCAAGAGACGACACACGAGGGACCACCACCACAGCACACGAGGGACCACCACCACAAAACACGAGGGACCACCACCACAAAACACGAGGGACCACCACAACACACGAGGGACCACCACAACAACACACGATGGACCACCACCACAACACACGAGGGACCACCACAACACACGAGGGACCACCACAACACACGAGGGACCACCACAGCAGCACACGAGGGACCACCACAGCAGCACACGAGGGACCACCACAGCAGCACACGAGGGACCACCACAGCAACACACGAGGGACCACCACCACAGCAGCACACGAGGGACCACCACCACAGCAGCACACGAGGGACCACCACCACAACACACGAGGGACCACCACAACAACACACGATGGACCACCACAACAACACACGAGGGACCACCACAACAACACACGATGGACCACCACAACAACACACGATGGACCACCACAACAACACGAGGAACCACCCCCACAACACACGAGGGACCACCCCAACACACGAGGGACCACCACAACAACACACGAGGGACCATCACAACAACACACGAGGGACCACCACAACAACACACGAGGGACCACCCCAACACACGAGGGACCACCACCACAACTCTCACAAGGTACAAACAAGACCATAAACACCACGGAGACAATACATTAATGTGTTTTGGTTGAAGAAACTCACCTCTGACTAACACACACACACCCACCTTACACCTCTTACCTCCACTCCCCCTCCCTCTATCCCGCATTTCTCTATTCTCTTTCTCCTTCAATCATCAACCAGTCTCACAAACACTAAGCTTATTCTGGTACATTACACAACTTTACATTTTTACAACTGTCCTGCATACCAAAATATATGTACATTAACTAAAACCCAATAAAGTCAGAGTGACTTGTTTGCGCTCCCCCCAGCACACCTCCGCCAACTACCAGCCTAAATGGCCATCAATATTAAGTCTGAAGAAGCCACCAAGTAGGGATGCCGTAGAGAGTTATTACAGGAAGGTTCACACACAATTTACCTTGTGGCTGCCAAGAAATGTATCTTGCCGGAGATCACAGGTAAACAAGGGAGAGAGAGAGAGAGACTCACCAACACCATCAATACCAATACCGCTCTGCCTTCTCCTATGTAACTTCTTCCATTAACCCCCAATACCACTTCCATCTCTTCAAGTCAGACTAGAGACAAAATTAATGAACTTTCAATCAGAGTAGCTAAGAAATTAACTTTACATTCTTAATATTTCGATATGTATGTATATGTGTGTGTTAGTTACCATTTTGTCCTAGGCACATGTCGATTAGACACTAGGCCTGTTGTATGTGTGTGGAAACACTTCGAAATGTTTCCGCCCCGCCGGGAATTGAACCCGGGCCCTCCGTGCGTGAAGCAAGAGCTTTAGCACTGGGGCTCTGTATGTGTGTGTGTGTGTGAGGACATTTATTAGGACTAGTGAAGTCACTCGAGAAACTTTTGCATTAATCAATGTCCTTAAGTGAATACAAGTGTCCCTATCACCATAACTTTTTTATAATCGTTATTACATTTTCTTGGTGGTGATAGTAAGAGTAATCGTAGTAATAACTTGGGCGATTTAAGTACATACTTGTAACGCATCTAGTATTAATGGAGACAACTGAAACCGTCCCACAACTGAAACCGTCCCACAACTGAAACCGTCCCACAACTGAAACCGTCCCACAACTGAAACCGTCCCACAACTGAAACCGTCCCACAACTGAAACCGTCCCACAACTGAAACCGTCCCACAACTGAAACCGTCCCACAACTGAAACCGTCCCACAACTGAAACCGTCCCACAACTGAAACCGTTCCACAACTGAAACCGTTCCACAACTGAAACCGTTCCACTAACATTTCGACTCTTCTCTCTTACCATCGTTCAGCTGCCCTCCTCAACGCCGTGGTGGGGAAAAGAAAGATTTGAAATCAAAACTGATTTTTTCAATTTGCTTCGTCTTTCAAATTTAGCAAAAAACAAAAACAAAAATTGTTACACTTTGCCATCAAACCAAATTGAGAGAAGATCTAAACTTGTGAGATAATTTGCCCCTAACTTCACACCACTTGTTATTTATTAATTTTTACATTAACATAAATGAAAAAAAATATATTTAAACGTATAAGAGAAAATTTTAGAAAGACTAATTTTGGCCAATATTACCTATTCGGCACAACATATATATATACACAAACACACGCAGCGACCAGTGAAGAGGCGGAGCCAGGAGCTATGATTCGACCCCTGCAACCACAATTAAGAGTACACAAACCAATCTATAAATGAGTCGGGTAATTATACTCACTGAGCAATAATTTTAAGAGACCGTCGTTTGTGCCACTGGTCACCACCTGACCTTGCTGGGAACAAGCCCTGGTGGTGGGTGACCTTGCTGGGAACAAGCCCTGGTGGTGGGTGACCTTGCTGGGAACAAGCCCTGGTGGTGGGTGACCTTGCTGGGAACAAGCCCTGGTGGTGGGTGACCTTGCTGGGAACAAGCCCTGGTGGTGGGTGACCTTGCTGGGAACAAGCCCTGGTGGTGGGTGACCTTGCTGGGAACAAGCCCTGGTGGTGGGTGACCTTGCTGGGAACAAGCCCTGGTGGTGGGTGACCTTGCTGGGAACAAGCCCTGGTGGTGGGTGACCTTGCTGGGAACAAGCCCTGGTGGTGGGTGACCTTGCTGGGAACAAGCCCTGGTGGTGGGTGACCTTGCTGGGAACAAGCCCTGGTGGTGGGTGACCTTGCTGGGAACAAGCCCTGGTGGTGGGTGACCTTGCTGGGAACAAGCCCTGGTGGTGGGTGACCTTGCTGGGAACAAGCCCTGGTGGTGGGTGACCTTGCTGGGAACAAGCCCTGGTGGTGGGTGACCTTGCTGGGAACAAGCCCTGGTGGTGGGTGACCTTGCTGGGAACAAGCCCTGGTGGTGGGTGACCTTGCTGGGAACAAGCCCTGGTGGTGGGTGACCTTGCTGGGAACAAGCCCTGGTGGTGGGTGACCTTGCTGGGAACAAGCCCTGGTGGTGGGTGACCTTGCTGGGAACAAGCCCTGGTGGTGGGTGACCTTGCTGGGAACAAGCCCTGGTGGTGGGTGACCTTGCTGGGAACAAGCCCTGGTGGTGGGTGACCTTGCTGGGAACAAGCCCTGGTGGTGGGTGACCTTGCTGGGAACAAGCCCTGGTGGTGGGTGACCTTGCTGGGAACAAGCCATGGTGGTGGGTGACCTTGCTGGGAACAAGCCATGGTGGTGGGTGACCTTGCTGGGAACAAGCCATGGTGGTGGGTGACCTTGCTGGGAACAAGCCATGGTGGTGGGTGACCTTGCTGGGAACAAGCCATGGTGGTGGGTGACCTTGCTGGGAACAAGCCATGGTGGTGGGTGACCTTGCTGGGAACAAGCCATGGTGGTGGGTGACCTTGCTGGGATCAAGCCATGGTGGTGGGTGACCTTGCTGGGACAAGCCATGGTGGTGGGTGACCTTGTTTAGTGGGAATTAAGATGGTCGTGGGTGACCTTGCTAAGAGGAGCCATGGTGGGGGTGACTTGGAGGAACAAGCAGGTGAAGCTAAAGGAAGTGAAACTGTGAGAAACAGAAGATGGTTGGAAGTGAACTGACGGAATAGGGGATCAAGAATGGTTGTTGGAAGTGTATTCAGCAAGCGCGGATCGGGTTTAAGAGATCAATGAAGTCGCAGTATCGAAGATGGAAGAACAGCAAATAGGAGTAAGAATTTACAACGACACGCAGCGGCGACGGAGAGCAGACAGCGCAGTACATGCAACAACAGCACAGCACAAAATAACACCAACACACCAACACACACACACACACACACACACACACACACACACACCACACACAACACACACACAACACACACACACACACACACACACACACACACACACACACACACACACACACCACACACACACACACACACACACACACACACACACACACACACACACACACACACACACACACACACACACACACACACACACACACACACACACACACACACACACACACACACACACACACACACACACACACACACACACACACACACACACACACACACACACACACACACACACACACACACACACACACACACACACACACACACACACACACACACACACACACACACACACACACACACACACACACACACACACACACACACACACACACACACACACACACACACACACACACACACACACACACACACACACACACACACACACACACACACACACACACACACACACACACACACACACACACACACACACACACACACACACACACACACACACACACACACACACACACACACACACACACACACACACACACACACACACACACACACACACACACACACAGCTTTGTAACCTTTCCACGACGAAGGTAACAAGAAAAACCATGGTGGAAATACAGATTATATTATGAAAAAGCTGGTTGCTCCACACGCACTCCTCCCCCCACAACACAAGTTCTCACCCCTCCCCATGCACCCCTCTCGCAAGCACTCTTCCTCCCCCTTTCCCTTCACCTACCACCCCCTCTCCCTTTCTTTGTGAGGAACAAGGGAAGTAACTCCTTGCCTGGGACATTAAACTGCCTGCCACACACTGTATGAAAGTGGGTCAGAATACCCTACACACAGTGTACTCACCTAGTTGTGGTTGCAGGGGTCGAGTCAAAGCTCCTGGCGTGCCTACACGTGCATGTACGTACGCCACCTACCCTTCGTGCATGAATACTGGGCTCACCCCTGCCTGCAGATTATCCAAACCTTAATAAAAGATTGTTGGGGAGAGGATTCAGAATATACACACGCGTACTTGCACTAGAACTAGCGTACACACGGACGTGCGTAGACTGCGTGTAGCGGCCAGTGAAGAGGGGGGCCAGGAGCTGTGAATCGACCCCAGCAACCACAACTAGGCGAGTACATCGTGTAGCAGAACATACTTTGTAAACAAGAGAGGTGGAGGGTCGGAGGGCTCACCAGCGGACTCTGGAGACTTACACTTCCCCAGACCTAGTGACTCAGCACAAACAACTACGAGTGAGTTGATGGGTAGAGATGGAGGGTTGAGGGTAGAGTGAGTTGAAGAAGTGGGAGTAGGTGGTGCTAAGCCCACCCATCACATCTGCGAGGCCTACGCACAAGACTATGTTACCATTATACGCATCAGTAGGCCTTCTGCAGTGTTCCTCCGTTCTTGTGTTCTATCAGGAGTTGTAGCTGGAACGTTGACCCCACAGTGAGTGGATCCCTATTAATACCCCGTCAAACTGGGCATCAAATAAGCACTAATAATCTCGCCTAATATCATCCCTGCTATCGCAAGCTTAAACGCATTCAACCCGTGGCCGTGCCGCCTCCATCAACCTTCAATTACAATTTTAATACTACCATCCCAGTGGCTAAAAATGTTTCAAACCACACACGCAATGTACACCCGTATAAAAAATTATGTCGGCATTCTCCATTTGCATGAAGCAGGAATACTGATACTGGGGTGGACTAGTGTGCCCTGTGCATGTATGGTATACAGTACCTACAAGCTAAAGAATTAGACACTTGTGCAACATCTGGGTATCTTTATTGTAGACGCTTCGCCCTCCAGTGGCTTTATCAATACAAATTCAATTACATAATTGGTAGTCGAATTATATACGAAATTTGAAATTAATCCTTCAGCCGCCGTAGAGCTATCCTCCCCTCCCAAATAATAAATAAATTATAGAACGCCTGGAGAATGGGAGGTAAACAGGATAGACATGAAGTAGGAGTGGGTGGCTCGAATTCCCTGAATCAAGAGCCTTCGAAGAGAACAGTTTGCAAAGCAAGATCAACTGGGCTGCGATGGGTATGTGGGGCAGCGGACCTCCAGCAGCAACAGCCTGGTTGACCAGGCTAGCACCAGACGAGCCTGGCCCGTGGCCGGGCTCCGGGAGTAGAAAGACTCTCTGAACTCAAAGGTATATATCATAGGAATACTCTGAGCAAGAAGAGCAGACCTACGCCCCTCAAGTCCTGACTGACACCAAGAATAACAGTTATAACACGAGGACAATAATAGTGTATGAACACGTTGCTTGGAGTACATTACTAGGGGCCCCAGGTCGCTGGGGGTACATTACTAGGGGCCCCAGGTACACGGACCAACAGATGGCGCAACAAGATGTTACTGAGTGCGCACGCGACCACGCAACCACAATTTAATGAGAATGACAGCAACAGAAGACAGGGCAAGACTTCAGTATAACCCAAACGTACTTTATCCACACACACACTTGATCCACACACACACTTTATAAGAACAGAAGAATGAGGAACACCGCAGTAGACTTATCAGTCCATGCTAGGCAGGTCTAACTCGTACCCAACCACACCCACTCAGACCCAACCAGCTTATATTTGAAGCTACTCAAGTCCTCGCTTCACTGACGCTACCTGGGAGATTATTCCACTCATCTACAACTCTATTGCCAAACCAGTACTTTACTATATCCTTTCTAAATGTAAATTAGCCCTGCTAGAATCCACTGCTGCAGGGTTGGCCAGGCAAGTATATATATACATACCCAGGAGGGTGTGTGTGTGTGTGTGTGTGTGTGTGTGTGTGTGTGTGTGTGTGTGTGTGTGTGTGTGTGTGTGTGTATTATATATATATATATATATATATATATATATATATATATATATATAAACCCGGAGAAGAGGCCGAGACACTCAGAGAAGACATGATTACGACAAACAAAACTTTAGAGAAACTTGTGGGTGAAATAAAGATGAATTGAATTGAAAGGATCAGGAACTGGGGGACACTAGTGGAAGTTGAAGACGCAGTGAGCCATAGCAATACTAGGAGATACTTTAGCCTCAGGGTTGTAGAAAAGTGGAATGAACTAAAGAAAGAGATGGAGGCAAATTACATACACTGCTTCACAAAGTATAACAGGATACACAAATAACCCGCACTTGGATCATTTACAAAGTCAATATATATTGTTCCAGTCACGGTATTTTTTTTTCTTTATAACAGGGTCTGTGAGATCGGAAACTAGTAACGTCAGTTCAAGTGGCATAAGAGGCGGGCCAAAACCCGAGGCTCGACACCCACAAACAAATTCCGTGAAGAGAGACTTAAAAAGCAGCGTGTTGCACTCAGCCCTGCAGCTTACTGGCACCATCCTCGCCTCATTAATAACATTATTCACGAGACCATCGCGTCGTGAAGGCACTGGGGGGACCACACCTCCCAGCCGGCACCACCCCTCCCAGCAGGCACTGGGGGGCCACCGTCCCTGCTCCATCAGGGTGGCATCACATCTCACTATGAATATATCTCATAACACAACTACTGGGCACCCAGGAACCTGCCAGCTCAGCTGGTAAAACATACAGGGATCACTGACGAGAGAGAAAGGGGGAGAGAGAGAGAGAGAGAGAGAGAGAGAGAGAGAGAGAGAGAGAGAGAGAGAGAGAGAGAGAGAGAGAGAAAGAAAGAGAAAGAGAAAGAGAGAAAGAGAAAGAGAGAAAGAGAAAGAGAGAAAGAAAGAGAAAGAGAGAGAAAGAGAGAGAGCGAAAGAGAGAGAGAGCGAAAGAGAGAGAGAGCGAAAGAGAGAGAGCGAAAAGAGAGAGCGAAAAGAGAGAGAAATTTTAGGAGAGGGATAGACAAAAAGATCAGGAAGGTTGAATTTATGACAGGAGTCTGAAAAAAACAAAACTATTTTTAAACTTTTATTCTCCTCCACGTTTACGTTTCTTGTTTTTGTTTTTTTGTTTTTTTACATACTACTTATATTTTACTGGCTTAGAAGTGTTATCCAGTCAGAGCAGCCAAAGCTCATTTCCAAGTCTGGCCCTAGTCAGTTATGATAGACTATAATCCCTTCTATGGATGCCACCGACACAGGAGCGTGTCAAGGGGCAGCAGGCGTAAGGAGACTACCATCCGAGTACCTATTTATTGTTTAATAGCAGCAGCAAGTGCAAGAACACTAGCACCCAGGCACCTATTTGCTGAGGAGTGAACAGAGGCAACAGATTTAAGACGACTTACCCAGGAATTAAAAGGAGGATCATTGGTACAGGATCAAGTATGATATCTGAGCTAGACTTCAACGTGCAGTGATCGTTATCCATTTTTCTTATTTCCCCTCTTCTTCTTGCTCGTTTGCCTCTCCCAGCTCCAGTACACATCCCAGGGTAACAATTTATGGCACTGGAAGAACTGAACCTCAAGTTGTGAGGGACGAGGTGCCATTTTGAAGTGTCATAACCCACTGATACTCCTTCCAAAGTTGGTGGTAGTGTGTAGATTATGGGTGGGGTAAGGGGGGGTTATAGGATGCAGGTGGGGGACGCGAGCCATGGGTGTTGATCATGGGCTCCTGGTGGAGGGGACAGCGACCATCCACCACTGCAGTGCGGACAAGCGGCAGGGATAAAGTACTGAAGGGAAAGAGTGGAAGGGAAGTTTGTGGAGGAGTACAGGGTTAATAAAGGTATCCAGGTCATCTTAGGATCATTCACTCCACTTTCTCGGTATTTACTTACCATTCCAGTTCTAAATTAGAGAAGTTTCCACATACAGGAGAAGCAAATCACAAAACTAAAACTCTGCCAAGACTTGCGACAGCTGCAAGAAAATTATCAGCCGGATAAGTAGATCTTCCACACAAGAGATGCCAAACCATCTTCTCTTATAATAATAATAATAATACACACACACACACACACACACACACACACACACACACACACACACACACACACACACACACACACACACACACACACACACACACACACACACACACACACACACACACACACACACACACACACACACACACACACACACACACACACACACACACACACACACACACACACACACACACACACACACACACACACACACACACACACACACACACACACACACACACACACACACACACACACACACACACACACACACACACACACACACACACACACACACACACACACACACACACACAAAGTGGGAGTGACAACAGTGAACCAACACAACTATTGTAGACTCTACAGACATGTGCAACACTTGGGTATCTTTATTTTGGGAAAGTTTCGCCACACAGTGGCTTCATCAGTCCAGTGGAGAAAAATGGTTGAAACTCTGTTGTAGTTTGAGGTAATCACTCCCTAAGACTGAGGGACTGATTACCTCAAAATACCTCTGATCTCCAACCATTCTTTCCCGTACTGGACTGAGGAAGCCACTGTATGGTGCAACGTCTCCACAAAGATACCCAAGTGTTGCACAAGTCTAATTTATCAATCTGTCTGTTCTCTGAGACAATTATCTACATGACTGTAGACTCCTCCTACGTCACAACTCAGTCAATGGAAGAAGAAACTTCTAAACAAACTGCACGCATCCTGAAGTATTAACTTGCCAAATCGAAATCACATTTATCAACACTGCTCGTGTTAGCCCTGACTTGCCCTGGATTTATTAACTTGTCAACACTGCATAACATTATTAACAAGATGATCTACTCTAGAAGACAGAGCCTCGTGGGGGAAAACACAAAATTCTCTAAATACTGAGCCATAGTTTAGACTATTAATTGCATCTCTGCCGAATAATAAACGTGTAGAAACAGAAGATGGCCAGGATTTTAAAGCTGGCTAAATTTCGGGGCCTTGAGAGCGCGCGCAGAGAAGCTACTGCCAGCATCCAGTCGCATCCAGAACTATTGGTAAAGATTTTAAATTGTCGTCCCTGGTGTGCGGGCGACACCTGGAAAATATTAGAGAGACTGGTTCAAAATTTATACACCGAGATGATTCTGAGACGATTCCTAACGAGGCTGAAGAGACTACTACTACCACAGCTGTTACTACCACCACAACTACCACAGCTGTTACTACTACCACAACTGTTACTACCACCACAACTACTACCACAACTGTTACTACCACCATAACTACTACCAACTACTACCACAACTATTGCTAATTCCATAAGAGTCATACATTGGCTGGAAAATGGGAGGTAATCAGGTTTGATGGGAAGAAGGGAATGGTAGGTAAAAACCCTAATATGAAGAGCCCTTTAATAGCATCAAGGTAAATCATCCTTGAAGGGTGAAGAGGGTCAGTGTGTGTACTGACTGCCTTTAATTCATTGTATGGCTGCCAAAAATATGCCATGAAAGAGAGGGCCGTATTAAACCCCCTTGTTCTCTCCTCTCCCTCGCTCCCTTCCCCCGCTCTCTCCCTTGGCATTTACCAACAACGCACTTTCCTGCCGTAATGAACAACGACTCTTCAAACTACCTGATCAACCAAGCTGTGTCTACATTTAACCGCAAGAAGCAAAGGGTCTGGCTGATGGGCGGGTCAACCAGGAGACCAGGTCACAGACCTGATCGTCAGGGCGGTGACTCACGCAACTATTTAATGGCCAAGTCAACGTACTCTATGTATGTATGTATGTATGTATGTATGTATGTATGTATGTATGTATGTATGTATGTATGTATGTATGTATGTATGTATGTATGTATGTATGTATGTATGTATGTATGTATGTATATTTATGTAGTGCGTTTACAAATTTAACCCAACCCTGAAAGAGTAATGTAGAGTGTATCTTTGTTCCTGAGAGTGCCACCCCTGGGAGTGCCACTCCTGGGAGTGCCACAGTCTACCTGGAAGGTATTCTGGGGATCAATGCCCCCGCGGCTGTTACTGCTGGCCGCACGTAGTCCAACGTACGAACCACAGCCTGGCTGATCCGGCACTGACTTTAGGTATCTGTCCAGCTCCCTCTTGAAGACAACCAGGGGTCTATTGGTAATTCCCCTTATGGCTGGTGGGAGGCTGTTGAACAGTCTTGGGCCCCGGACACTTACGGCGCCCCTACTTTTCGTTGGGCCTATGTTGCATCGCCTGCCAAGTCTTTTACTTTCGTAGGGAGTGATTTCTGTGTGCAGATTAGGGACCAGTCCCTCTAGGATTTTCCAGGTATAGATTATGATGCATATCTCTCGCCTGCGCTCCAGTGAGTACAAGTCAAGTGTTTCCAATAGTTCCCGTAGTTAAGGTATTTGATGGAACTGATATGTGCAGTAAAGGTTCTCTGTACATTCTGGAGCTGTTAGTGTACAGCAGTATTCCAGCCTAGAGAGAACAAGGGCCACACCAAAACATTCAACACTTTACTTATGCGCTTCTTAATAATTCTTATTGCAGCAATACACTGGTCCGAGACCGGGCCGTGGGGAAGGTCTTCCACCAAGAGCCACTACGAGAGACCGGGCCGTGGGGAAGGTCTTCCACCAAGAGCCACTACGAGAGACTTCTTACCTTCTCCTTGTGGTGAGGTTTGGTGATGCGACACTTGGGGATGATCTTGCCTGCATACGTCTGGTTGGTGGTCAAGTCTGTCACCTCGTGCACCCTGGCGAACCCTCCCTGTCAACCACAAGAAAAACAACGTTAGTATGCTATCATATATTACCAGAGTACATAAAACTTTAAAACACCAGTGGGTGTGTATGTGTTTGTTTTCCCACCCTTCACGACACCCTACCTAGTCTTCCCAACACGCAAGATGCTCTTTTAAAACATCCTAACATGTCCTCCATGCCCAAATTCTCATTACATTCACGCGGAAGTCTAAACCCATAAGAGGGTCATGCAGCGCTTGGTTATTCAGGTGTGATCTAAAAACCAGGAGGGCAGCGCCAGTTCCTTATAGCCTCACACCCTTGCACATCCCTACACCCCTAATACCTGCCCAAAACACACAATAATTGCACAGCTGAACACCCAAATTCCCTCGTATCTTGAAAATTAGACGTGTGTGCAACATCTGGTTATCTTTATTGCAGACGTTTCTCCATCTAGTGGTTTTAACAATACAAGTTTAAAGACATAATTGGAAGAAAATAGAACTATATACAAAAGATGAGATAATTATCTCATCTTGAGGGACTGATTATAATCAGTCCCTCAAGCTTGGAGTTGGCGAAAAGCACCGGCAAGAAGGCTGGCACCCCCCATACCATCATCTTTTTTCCCCTCCAGCCAAGCTAAAATCCCATACCCTAACTTTAGTAACTATTCACCAGAGAGGGACGAAACTTTTTCGACAATGAATCCCAATAAAGTGCGAGTGAAGAGAAAAAAAGGGGACGCGGGTGGAGCGAGTTAGTGGTGTATTATGGAGGTGAAAAACAACTTCAAACATTAACTACGGAAACTGAGACAAAGATCCCTCATCATTCATAGTGCAGTGACATCTTAACCACACCGCTAAAAAGGAATCATCTTCGGGGAAAGGAGAAACCTAAGGAGAGAGGGGCAGAGACAGGAAACGGGGCAGAGAGGGACACGGGGCAGAGAGGGACACGGGGCAGAGAGGGACACGGGGCAGAGAGGGACACGGGCAGAGAGATATAAAAGGCACATATGCAACACTTGGGTATCTTTAATGAGGAAACGTTTCGCCACACACTGGCTTCATCAGTCCAATACAAAGCAGAAAGGTGTAAAGAGAGGAGGAGTTTGAGGTAATCAGTCCCTCGGCCTGGAGTCGATGTGTTCAGTCCATCTACACTTGTCCAACCTTTGGACGAAGACCTACTTCGACTAGTGGATGGTACCACTATGACAACGCCTCCTGCTGCTTCACCTCACCTGACTACAGTATATAAGCCACCTCTACGGCCCTGTGCTGTATTCCTACAAGATTGATGGACTGAACACATCGACTCCAGGCTGAGGGACTGATTACCTCAAACTCTTCCTCTCCTTACACCTTTCTGCTTTGTATTGGACTGATGAAGCCAGTGTGTGGCGAAACGTTTCCTCATTAAAGATACCCAAGTGTTGCATATGTGTCTAATTTATAACTTGTCGGTTCTCTGACCCATTCATCTACATAGAGATAAAAGGGACCGAAAAACAGACAAGAACATAAGAATAGAGGAACACTGCAGAAGGCCTACTGGCCCATACAAGACAGGTCCTTATCAAAACCACCCATTCCCACCCACGTAATTGTCCAACTTTTGCCCAATGCTACCCAAGAATCTGTTTCACTACATAAGGTACTAATTAAACCCAGCACTTTTCACTCATAAAAGCTATCACAACACGCACACAAATTCACAAAACAAACAAACCATCATTACCAACCCTTAAAACCAGTAAAGGTAATCTTAATATGTTAAACACAGCTCTAGTCACTAATAAAATAAAAACCATACGAATAATCTCATTAAAAGTGTCACCCAAACCTCCACAAGTCTTTTTTGTAGACGTTTCGCCCTCCAGTGGCTTTATCAATACAAATTCTAGGACATAATTTGAAGACAGTAGAATTATATTCAGGAGATGAGGTAATCATCCACAAGTCTTTAATGCCGCCTCGCTAGTGACGTACCCATACCTAACCCAATAAGGCCAGAACCCAACATCAAAATTTGGGTCCAAGCCCCCAACACAGCAAATTACACCTGTAGTATACTTTAAAAGTAACTGTAGAGGTAAAGCGAGTATCCTTTATCCTCAATCAACAGAGAAAGGATTCGCAAAGACTGGAACAAGAGCCCTTAATGACAAATTTATACCTCTGCGTTTAAATTTTTATATGTATCTTTGCAATTTAAGCAGAAAGTAAGGAAGGAGTTAAACTGTGCCACTTTTTTTTTAAGGCGAAGGACGGTACCTGAAGTTTTTATCCCCTGATACCATGGTCCCTCCCTCCACCGTCTCTCATACGTGACCCAACAACCTTGTTAAACCAGGCTCGTAAAACCTAACATACGACCCTGCCAGTTTGTCTTCCTTCACCCCCTCCCTTCCTAGCCCCTCCCTATGTTCTTTCACACACACACACACCCTTTTCCTAGCCCCTCCCTATGTTCTTCCCACAACCCCCTTCTGTCACTCCATCCTTAACCCTTCCTCTATTCTTACTGCACCGCCAATCCCTCTATTCCTCCCACAACTCTCCCAGCTCCTGCCTCACTCTTCCCACAACTCTTCCAGCCCCTCCCTGGTTTTTACCACAACTCTCCCAGCCCAGACCAGCCCCTCCCTGGTTCTTCAAACAACTCGCCCAGCCCAGCCCAGCCCAGCCCACGTTCTTCCCACAACTCTTCCAGCCCCTCCCACGCTCTGTCCACGTGTTTCTTCAGTGTAACAATATTTAGACATCACTGGCATACTTTTCAGTGTAGATTTCAGTGAGATTGCCTTCTGCGATTTCTTGGTGATATTTTTGGAGTAACATAAGAACGGTAAAAGCACAACAGTGGACTTACTGGTCAACCAGAGTTATGCTGGTGTCCAGTCTTCAGTGTTTGCAGTTATAGCAGCTGATCTATGCTGGTGGTGTCCTGTCTTCAGTGTTTACATTTTGTGGGGGTTGATTATCCGCGCTGCTGCTGCTGCTGCTGCGCTCACTGGCCGCACGGCTATACTTAGCTTGATGGTGAGCTAAAACGGCTGTTCTAGCATGCATGACCTTAACTCTCAAGCTTAGAGCATTCTTCACTTAAATTGCGGCACGTTTACCTTCTCCATCACTCTGGCTTACCCTGCCTAGGGTACTGCCAGCACTGACGCAGTGCCACCCTCCACCAAACACTGCCGCCCTCCACCAAACACTGCCGCCCTCCACCAAACACTGCCGCCCTCCACCAAACACTGCCGCCCTCCACCAAACACTGCCGCCCTCCACCAAACACTGCCACCCTCCACCAAACACTGCCGCCCTCCACCAAACACTGCCACCCTCCACCAAACACTGCCACCCTCCACCAAACACTGCCACCCTCCACCAAACACTGCCACCCTCCACCAAACACTGCCACCCTCCACCAAACACTGCCACCCTCCACCAAACACTGCCACCCTCCACCAAACACTGCCACCCTCCACCAAACACTGCCACCCTCCACCAAACACTGCCACCCTCCACCAAACACTGCCACCCTCCACCAAACACTGCCACCCTCCACCAAACACTGCCACCCTCCACCAAACACTGCCACCCTCCACCAAACACTGTCACCCTCCACTAAACACTGCCACCCTCACATACCCACAGCACTGACAACAGCTGTCGTGTGGAGTGTTAATTTCTAATTTTTCAGTTGAGTGACCGACACCACGACCACGTTATTGTAAATACTGGATGGTCACTACCACCTGCTACACCCGGTTATATGGATACATGACTGCCTGGACACGTGACTGCCTGGCTATAAAGATGATAGGATGCATAGATACTTTAAAATATAAAGCTGAATAAGTGCACAAGTGGCTGGCTGCATAAGTGACTATCATAATACATGGCTACATTGGTGGCTGGCTGGATACATGGAAACCTGGTTGGATGCATAGCAACCCGGCTGGAATGGATACATGACAACCCGGCTGGATACAAGTTTGATTATTTCACTCCCACTCACTGAGGCTCCTCGTGGTGTCTTGGAGAAAACTTTACCAATCTCTGTTCCCTTAGAGTATGGTGGTGTAAGAGGTGGTGGTGGTGGAAGAGGTGGTGGTGGTGGAAGTGGTGGTGGTGGTGGAAGAGGTGGTGGTGGTGGAAGAGGTGGTGGTGGTGGAAGAGGTGGTGGTGGTGGAAGAGGTGGTGGTGGTGGAAGAGGTGGTGGTGGAAGAGGTGGTGGTGGTGGAAGAGTGGTGGTGGTGGAAGAGGTGGTGGTGGTGGTGGTGGAAGAGGTGGTGGTGGTGGTGGTGGAAGAGGTGGTGGTGGAAGAGGTGGTGGTGGAAGAGGTGGAGGAGGATATAGGTGATAGTGATTCTCCCAGATGGGACGGGAGGGAGTGCACACGCAGAGAGAGGTGGGAGTGGAAGAGGGGTGGGAGGGGAGAGAGAGTAAGAGGGATGGGTGGGGGAAAGAGAAGGACGTAAATTAACATTGGTGAACTTAGCTAAACAACCCAGGAAGCTTGTAGCATTACTGTGCATTTTTTTATACTGGCTCCACACCTGCCGTTGTTAAACACCAGCAATCCTGTTAGTGGTTCGTTGACTATCCTTCCCACGGCCCGGTCTAGGTTGGTCAGGAAACATTGACAGGATTAACACCCATACCTACTGTTGCTGTTGCCTCTGTATTCGACTGAAGAAACCTACTGTGTGGGCGAAACGTTTCAAAATAACGCTACCTAACTGTTGCACACGCGACTTGCTTATCAACAAGACTTTAATAACTAAATGGGTATAACTGACTATAATTTTTAAAGGGGGTGGACCGGTAAGCCAGCGGAAGGCCTCGGTCAGATGACCCAAAGCTCCAACGGCGGGTCATCTAAGACTCTCGTCAGGAAACACTTGTCCTGTTTCCTGACGAACCTAACCTAATAACACTGGAGTGTGAGAAAGGTTCTCATTTAAACTCGCTCCATAAAGCTAATGAATTGATTGTTAATCTGGGGACCATCGCCCAGTCTGACACCATGGTGTTATCTTTACACGTTACCACCCAGGACCAGAGTTATTGCAGAACACAGTCAAGAACATACACGAGTTAATGCAACGTTAAAACAAGCAACATGATGACTGAGATGTCCTATAAACACAGCATGATCTAGATCAAGGATCCACAAACATACAGCGTATACCCTTCCCCTCCCAAGGTTCATAAATGCCCCAACCATCAGAGGTTCATCACTCGCGTCCCCCCCATCCTCCAAGATTCATCACTCGCGCCCTCTCCCTCAAGGATCATCACATCTCTCCGCCCCCAAGATGCATTACACAACACAGGTGTATCCAATTTTGTTAAAAAAATCATGCCCTATTATTCCCTATTCAGGGAAGTATTATCCTCCTATTAAATGAATGTGAAAGGGAAACATGTTCTTTTGCACTCTGGTAGGATTGTTAATTCTGTCTCAGGAACACGTATGATGACAGGTAAACCTAACAAACTTCTAGTTACGTGTAGTATACACGTACTTTCTTCTCACGCGTAGTATTCATGGAATGTTTTCGACACGAGGCAGTCTGAGAGCGCACACCAGTCTGAAGCAGCACGAGGCCTGTCAGGCGACACATCAGTCAGAGCAGACCGAGGCTATCTGAGAGCAGACACGAGGTCTAGTCTGAGAGCAGGCTGTGGGAAAGACGAGGTCCAGAACCACTAACATAACCAGACTTAGTACAAGAAAGGCCGAAGATGAAAACAAAACACACAACGAAACATACCAACGACAACACACACAACGACAACACACACACACGACAACACACACACAACGACACACACACACAAAACACACACAACGACAACACACAAACGACACACACACACACAACACAAACACCACACACAAACAACACAAAGACATACCACACACTACAACGAACACACAACAACGACAACACACACACACGACAACACAGCCACAAGACAACACACACCACGAACAGACACACACACACAACGACAAACAACACAGGCTAGCGACAGACACACCACTGACGACAGACACACACAACAACGAAACACAGACACAAAACAACCGGGCAACAACAACACCAAGATGAACACACAACACACACAACGACAACACACACACACAACGACAACACACACACAACGACAACACACACACAACGACAACACACACACAAAGACAACACAACACACACACACAACACAACACAACACACACACAACGACAACACACACACACAACACAACACAACACACACAACGACAACACACACACACAACGACAACACACACACACAACGACAACACACACACACAACGACAACACACACACACAACGACAACACACACACACAACGACAACACACACACAACGACAACACACACACACAACGACAACACACACACACAACGACAACACACACACAACGACAACACACACACACAACGACAACACACACACACACAACGACAACACAATCATTACAGCATATCTCCTGCGCTCTCGACGCGATGCCCTCAAAAACCTCCACGAAATACGAGGTCATTCTTTACTGCTGCATGGGACCTTGTATGTAGTCAATCAAAGTGTGGAGGGAGGAGGGATTATAGTGACCCCACCTCCTACCTGACTCGCTCCTCCCCACCTGAAGAGGACGACCTTGAAGTACTTCTCCTGCCGTGGGTCCACCGCCTCGTAAACACTTCCTCAGAAATTTTCCACCACTTCCTCTCTCTCTCTCTCTCTCTCTCTCTCTCTCTCTCTCTCTCTCTTTTAAGAATCTTGAAATGCAGGTTCAGTAATGGTTTCCTGTGTAGCGTTCTTGATCAAAGAGAAGAAGATAGCAATGTTGTGAAGAGTATTACTCGCCTCTACAACACGGCTCTGATGAATACACGTAAAACACAAGGGTATCTTTATTGCATAAAACGTTTCGCCTGCACAACAGGCTTCTTCAGCCTATGCAACATGTGTTGCACATGCGTCTTATCAACGTTTTGTGTACCATCAATGATACAACAAGACTGTTATTGACCCCAGTGTTGAATGACACTCCAGGCTGTTACTGACCCCAGTGTTGCATGACACACCAGGCTGTTACTGACCCCAGTGTTGCATGACACACCAGGCTGTTACTGACCCCAGTGTTGAATGACACTCCAGGCTGTTACTGACCCCAGTTTTGCATGACACACCAGTATGTTCTATTTGTTAACAGTTAGAACAGTTGTTCACGTGGCCCCGTCTCCGACCACACCTAAATTGAAAAAAAATATTACAGTAATACAAGCTATTAACACAGGAAAGAAATACTCTCCCCACTGTGTGTGTGTGATATATAAAAAATATATATATATATATATATATATATATATATATATATATATATATATATTTCTTGTGATACACCTTCGTCCTTGGAAGAAGTTATAAGGGCAGTTCTAGAGGAGTACAAGCGAGGTCCTTTTCATAAAAGGACTCCATTATCCTTCTCTACACATTTCTGGCAGAAACTGATTTGCGTCATAGGACTCTTAAGTAAGGCCATCAAATTTTCTTCGATCTTTTTATCAGTTTCTTCCGTTCCATGAACTGATTTCGCCTTTTATCCTGTACATGTTGCGAAATTTTCTTCTCTTTCTCGTATCTAAGCAGTTGTAATTTATCACAGTTGATCGTATCTTCCGTTACTCAATGGGAAAGACTGTGGTGATACACGACTGCAATCTGGGTGCCCTTAAGAACAAAAAAAAGATGGACGTGGGGAAAGAAATAGTTAGAATCACCACTACTTTTCCAGTGCTCTTCAAAGGCGTGAGGACCGACCAACCATCTGAGCTCACCTACTGATGTCTACTAGTAAGACGCACTCAAGATCAGCAGGAAAAACGAGATGTTTCCTGAGCTCGAGGGTCTCGGGAAAAGGCTGACAGGAGGAGCTACCCAAAGTTTAAAAGCCAGAGGCGTCGCAGGAACAATCAGTCAACATTATAACCTGGAACCTCTTGCGTGTAAAGTCCAGTGCCCATGAACTATAGCACCCCTTAATAGAATTACCACACCACCCTTTTAAGACTCAAAACACCCCTAAGCATTACCCCCCCCCCTTTTTGAAGTGTTTCTAAAATAGAAACACTAATCACCAGTGACCCGCTTCAAGGAAATATCTAAAGAGTTTCCCTGAAGATAAAAGCCCCAAAAATTTCAACGCCAATATAATCTAAATTATGACCGTAAATGGTATATGGATACCGACAAAACTTGTGTAAAAGCAGACAGATTGCAGTTTATTAAATTTTATTAAAAGGAGTGTTTAACCTGCACAATAGGTTTTTTATTCATGTCAATAAAGACACCGATGGCGAGCATAGTATACGGATAGGCTTGAGAAAGAAGAGGTTAGGTTGGTCAGCAAACAAGACAAGAGTTTCCTGACGCGGGACTAAGTCATGTGATGACCCACAGGAGAAAGCAGCGGTGTGGCCATGAGGTGCAGCAGTAGAAATGTTAAATCTGATGGTTGGCCACGACTCTATGCTTCGCTCGACTCTACTGCCAGAGGCTTGACTAATTAAAAACTTCCATTGTTCTGAACAATGGAGTTGAAAATTGTGATGAAAGGAAGTTTGTAAACATACACTTGAATGTGTCCTCTTTAATGGCTAGTTCGTCCTCTGTCCATTTCATCAAAGTGTTGTGCCGGTTACAATGTGTAATACGAGTCAAATGATCTGTTCTGGAAGTACATTTGTATTTGTTTACAAGTGGTGACAGGTTCGTCACTGACTCTCAGACATACTCGTACATTATAACCTCCACAAGGAGTTTCATACATCCCGGAACTTTCTTCTTGATTGTTCGTAGCATTTCTGATTCACTGGGAGTTCCCGTATAGCGGACTAAGTGAAGAACTTGCAACACTCGTGTGCAAGCCAAAGAAAGTTTTCAATTTGCAGAGCCGCTGGCAACACAGTCACTGTGGAAGGCTTATCGTCGTAGCCAGGCATCAAGTATTCTCCTCCTTACTATGAACCTCACAGCCACACCTGACTTTCTTCCCACCCCCTGTATATTATCCTATTACCAGGTATCTACTGACACTATCTTTAATACGATCGAACGATGACCAGAACCCTGGTAGGTACGGGAAGGAAGGATGGGTAAGGAGGCTGACAATGTAAGTGGCCCAGCCACTTTTGATTTGTACTTGATAATGGTTGTGTAAAGTTTACATTTTACGTGTATATGTGTATTATTTATACCTAGACAACATTATTCATATTATGAAGATAATGGGTAATACCTGTACAATAAACACAGGCGGCGGCGGCAGCACATGTATTACCACGGTATCCAAAAAGCAAAGAATTTTAGGAAACTCAAAGAAGTCTCCCTCTGCCTCTTCTCTTCCCCTTCAAGTGTGACCCAGATTCTCCGTGGGGGCCACGACTTAGCAATGCAAGAGAGGGGTCGAGGTCTTCACGAGTACCACCACCACCACCAAGGTCACCAACTCGCCTTGAGTGCACATTACAGTATCTTCTCTCACTCTTCACACTCGTCTTTACTGCTGCTCAAGCGTCATACTACGGCAGACGTCATGCGCATTTTACTCCCATTTTCATTTGTGTCACTCAGACTACGCAAGACATCCTAAACCAACACAACAAGACTGGAAGGCTCCACAAACGTCAATAGCACCACACGCCCCACACAATTCCTGGAAGACAGAGACAAACAATGGATTTCGCCAACTCCCGTTTCTTCCTCAGAAGACACGAGAGTACACAGGACAGAACAGAGCAGAGGATTAATCCACACCGAGGCTATCTGCTAAGAAGAGCTATCTACTACTTTATCTAGATTAAGGACTATCGTGAATTATCTAGGTGCGCGAGTCATGGGTATTAAACAGTCGTACCTAATTCATCCAAAACCTGCACGTACAAGAGGAACCTGATGACGACGTTTCGTTCACTCTTGGAGCATTGTCAAGTCACAATTGGGGCGAGAAAAGCAGAGAAGGGGAGAAGACAATACGGAAGGAGTGGCAGAGGCAGTAATCGTAGTGACAGCAGTGGTGGCGGGGATAGAATTAACGTCAGTACAAAAAAAAAATTACCTTACTGAGAAGGGGAAATACACAATACAAAGATACGGGACACATTTACACAAGCGCAATGTATCACGAAGTGGAAAATACAACGAAACGAAGAGACAATACGATGTAACATGATGTATCACCACGTTATGGATCGGTGTCTAAGCTGAACTCTGCGCGCCCAGCACCAACAGTCTGATTGCTCAGGCTGTTAACAGGAAAGGGGGCAGTGACCCCGCTCCCAGAACTGTGTACGTGTAAACTAAGGGAATACTTGTCTGATCCGTGGAAAGCAGGAAGGCACGTCAGTGGCACACGAACCCCCACCACATGCAGTTGAACCACGCAAACCACCTTCACACGTGCAGCTGAACCAGGTGAACCACAACCACACATGCAGCTGTACCACGTGAAGCACCACAACGTGCAGCTGTACCACGTGAAGCACCACAACGTGCAGCTGTACCACGTGAAGCACCACAACGTGCAGCTGTACCACGTGAACCACCACAACGTGCAGCTGTACCACGTGAAGCACCAAAACGTGCAGCTGTACCACGTGAAACCATCACGTGCAGCTGTACCACGTGAAGCACCAAAACGTGCAGCTGTACCACGTGAAGCACCACAACGTGCAGCTGTACCACGTGAAGCACCACAACGTGCAGCTGTACCACGTGAACCACCACAACGTGCAGCTGTACCACGTGAACCACCAGAACGTGCAGCTGTACCACGTGAACCACCACACGTGCAGCTGTACCACGTGAAACCATCACGTGCAGCTGGACCAGACAGAGGAAGAACCTTTAATGAAGGAGAGAACCTTAAGACTGAAGGAGAGAACCTTGAAAGACATCCACAAGTCATCAATATGACACATCAAGTTACTAAAGAAGACGCATGCGCCAACACCTGGGTTACTTTTGTTTACCAAGACGTCAACTTCGACGCTCGACTGAAGACGCCAGCTCTGCAGGCGAAACGTCCCGGCATTAAAAACACCCCAAGTGTTGCACATGCGTCTAGCTCATCAACAGGAGCTAGTTGCACACAGGTCACGCTCCCTTACACTCCACAATTTGCATAAGCGACCCTAGATGAGAGAACAGCGGGGCGGTAAATTCTGAGGGGGTGACACCACAGGACTGACTTATTAGATCTCCCTGCAACTGCAAGATCAACCACTCTGGCTTCTGTTTGAAATGTTACTGTTACACACCGGTTGTACCTTTGTTACACACCTGTTATACATCTTTAGATGAAGGACAAGAGGGCGAGTTTGGAAACTATACACGAAGATGAGTTACGGTAACGTCTGTAATGGTTCAGTCTTACGGTTACGAGTTACGGTAACGTCTGTAATGGTTCAGTCTTACGGTTACGAGTTACGGTAACGTCTGTAATGGTTCAGTCTTACGGTTACGAGTTACGGTAACGTCTGTAATGGTTCAGTCCTACGGTTACGAGTTACGGTAACGTCTGTAATGGTTCAAGTCTTACGGTTACGAGTTACGGTAATGTCTATAATGGTTCAGTCTTACGGTTACGAGTTACGGTAACGTCTGTAATGG
This sequence comes from Cherax destructor, assembly GCA_009830355.1. Taxonomy (NCBI): domain Eukaryota; kingdom Metazoa; phylum Arthropoda; class Malacostraca; order Decapoda; family Parastacidae; genus Cherax; species Cherax destructor. The sequence goes on along the minus strand of WNWK01005790.1, from coordinate 7,627 downwards.
TTCAGTCTTGCGGTTACGAGTTACGGTAACGTCTGTAATGGTTCAAGTCTTGCGGTTACGGTAACGTCTGTAATGGTTCAAGTCTTACGGTTACGAGTTACGGTAACGTCTGTAATGGTTCAAGTCTTACGGTTACGAGTTACGGTAACGTCTGTAATGGTTCAAGTCTTACGGTTACGAGTTACGGTAACGTCTGTAATGGTTCAAGTCTTGCGGTAACGGTAATGTCTGTAATGGTTCAGTCTTACGGTTACGAGTTACGGTAACGTCTGTAATGGTTCAAGTCTTGCGGTTACGGTAACGTCTGTAATGGTTCAGTCTTACGGTTACGAGTTACGGTAACATTTGAAGTGTTTCAGTCTTGCGGTTACAAAGTGGAATGAACTGCAAGAAAATAAAGGAATTATTTTACGCAAATTTAAGAGTAAATATGACGTGAACAAAGAGGTCAGAATCCAGATGTGTTAGAGGCTGGGGGGTCAGGGGTCAAGACTCGACTCCCCGTCACCCCACAACTGTGTCCCTGCACTCACTCATCAGTAAGGTGATTATTATTGTTCTAAGACCTTCCTGACAGACATCCCTCCCGAGGATAACACCCCCCCCCCTTCAGTAATGAAAGAGAGGGAAGCGAGGGGTGGAGGAGAGGGAAGCGAGGGGTGGAGGAGAGGGAAGCGAGGGGTGGAGGAGAGGGAAGCGAGGGTGGAGGAGAGGAAGGAGGGTGGAGGAGGGAAGGGGGTGGAGGAGAGGAAGCGAGGGGTGGAGGAGAGGAAGCAGGGGGTGGAGGAGAGGGAAGCGAGGGGTGGAGGAGAGGGAAGCGAGGGGTGGAGGAGAGGAAGGAGGGTGGAGGAGAGGAACGAGGGTGGAGGAGAGGGAAGCGAGGGTGGAGGAGAGGGAAGCGAGGGGTGGAGGAGAGGGAAGCGAGGGGTGGAGGAGAGGGAAGCGAGGGGTGGAGGAGAGGGAAGCGAGGGGTGGAGGAGAGGGAAGCGAGGGGTGGAGGAGAGGGAAGCGAGGGGTGGAGGAGAGGGAAGCGAGGGGTGGAGGAGAGGGAAGCGAGGGGTGGAGGAGAGGGAAGCGAGGGTGGAGGAGAGGGAAGCGAGGGGTGGAGGAGAGGGAAGCGAGGGGTGGAGAAGCGTTGAACACTAGCAGGGGATGAAGAACCAAGAAACCGTTTTGATTATTATCACCACCTTTATCTTTGATGGGTTTCGAGAGTTCCGCTACTCCCGCAGGCCGGCCCTGGTCCAGGCTTGACCTGTGCTTGCCTGGTTAACCAAGCTGTCACTGCTGGCGGCCCGCCACAATGTCATGTTCTCCACTGCCCACTGAAAGACTGTTCACATCCTGTAATATTTCCGCGTCTTCTACCGATGTGATTTTCATCGTTATTTACGGTGCCTAGTGGCCTGGTGACGAAAGCGCTCTCTTCACACGGCGAGGGTCCGGGTTCGATTCCCGGCGTTGTCTATGTTCACCCATCAGTAAAATGGGTACTTGGGTGTTAGTCGACTGGTGGGGGTCGCATCCTGGGACAAAACTAACTTAATTTGCGGAAAATGCTCAGCATAACAAGCGGCTTTCTACATAGTAGTATGTCATTGATGTCAGCTATGACCTTGTACATGTACTTGTAATAAATATTATTATTATTATTATTTTAGTGTCATCCGCAAATGATGATACGAAACTGTGGCGGAGGATAAGAAACTGTAAAGGTTCCAGAACAGTGCCCTGGGGCACTGAAAGTTTTAAAATAAGAGCCATAGAGTCAAAAACTGCTGGTAGCTAACTGGACAGGACCAGGTTCGATCCGAGGAAAGGATACCTTTACCGTCGATGTGCCTTTGAAAGGCTTCGAGTTCTTTCCTAACCCTACAGCCAGGGCCCTGGGGCAGGCTCCAATTCCTTAGATCAAGAGCCCTTTACTGGCATCAAGATATCCCCTCCCCTACCTTAAAACACAATGAAAAGAGTGAACACTGGCAGTACATTTCCCAACATTATGTTGAACCAGAACCACCAACAATGAACAAGAACCCCGAACACTGAGCCAGAACTAAAGTACCTGTTTTAAGTATTTCCCCCCTATGTAATTTCTTACATCTAATGAATATTACTGCAAATTTAGCAGTGAGAAGAGAGGTGGCAGAGAGCACGGTGAACACTGCCCCTGGCCACAACACCTGCAACCTGGGGGCAACCCCACAGTATTCACCATAAGGAGGGGAGAAGCAGGAGGGAGGAGGGGGAGCAGGAGCAGCACAAGCAGTAGGAGCAGAAGCACGAGTAGGAGGAGCAGGAGCACGAGCAGGAGCAGCACAAGCAGAAGCACGAGGAGCAGGAGCACCAGCAACACCACAAAAAAACGTTGGTCTCGCCTGAGGAGCGGAAGTGCTCCATCAGCGTCTGTCCTGGGTCAACGCTACCTGGAGTAGCAGTAGTCAAAGCTACCTGGAACAGCAGTAGTAGGAGTGATCGCTACCTGGAAGAGCAGCATCAACAGTAATAGCATGAACAGGCGTCAACGCTACCTGGAGCAGCAGCAACAGGGGTCAACGCTACCTGGAGCAGCAGCAACAGGGGTCAACGCTACCTGGAGCAGCAGCAACAGGGGTCAACGCTACCTGGAGCAGCAGCAACAGGGGTCAACGCTACCTGGAGCAGCAGCAAAGAGAGGATCTTCTCAAATTGAAGAGTCCCCAACTGGCGTGTTTCCTGCCAGCATGGGAACGACCACAAAAAACCTATCTTCGTGTCGTCCTCCTGCTCCTCGCCCTTCGTCGTCTTCCCCTGGCCTTCCCCAGTAATCAGTTGAAATCGAGCGTGATTGTTAGTTGCGGAAAAAACAGAATGAGTGTTTAGCGTGAAGCCTGAGACCCTCTCTACGTGCTGCTAGTTACGTTTCTTATAGCCATAAGTTCTAAGAGAAAAAATGACAAAAATAATTTTCTTCCATTTTCTCCTTCATCGTTCTAGTGGATTCCTGTCAATTTGGTGAGAATTTAGTGTAGTTGGGTCAGCAAGCCGAACCAGCCCACTAAGAGTAAGATATGGGGTTTGCGTTAATGAAGGGGAGGCGGGGAGGAACTAAGCATGGGTTCGACGCATCTGGTATGCCTTCGGCGGGTTTTGAGAGTTCGCCAGCTGTTTGTCATTAAGCGGGTCATGTGTAATGGGTCATTATGTGACTATTATAACACCCTCGCCAGTAACATCCTGCCTGACGAAGAACTACTAGCATCAGTAGCATTACCACCACCACCACCACCGAAGCCAGTGTGGTGTCCCGTTCTCTACCAAGTATACTTGTGTACACGCCTGTCGCACATTTAGAGGGCTTTTCTACCTCATCAGTCAAGCCTCTGACCTAGCTTCCTAGAGGGTGTTCCAGGGGATCAACGCCCCCCGCGGCCGAGTCTTTGACAAGGCCCCTCAGGGCCTGATCATCCATGCTGTTACTGCTGGCAGCACGTAGTCCCACATACGAACCATAGCCCGGCTGATTGGGTACTAACTTTAGGTATCTGTCCAGCTTCCTCTTGAAGGTAGTCAGGGGTCTATTGGTAATTCCCCTTATGCATGGTGTATATTATCAGGTATCTCTCTCTCCTTCCATCTAAAGAGAATATTCCAAGTATTTTAAGGAGTTTCCAGTAAAGTGTTTTAGTGACTAGCCGGGTGGCAAATCATCTTCGTCCATATATCTTCCTCTTTTTTTCTCTTAAGTACCCTTTCCTTTCCTAAGTACCCTTTCCTTTCCTAAGTACCCTTTCCTTTCCTAAGTACCCTTTCCTTTCCTAAGTACCCTTTCCTTTCTGCCTTTCCTCTATTCCCATTCAAGAAGGAAAAAGAAAACATAGATAAGGGAAGGAGGAAAAAATGGTAGAGAAGTGTAGAACACGGAAGAGAAAAGAATCAGCTGAGAAAAAAAGGGAGTTAGAAAAGATAAAGAGAAGAAACTAAGAAAACTTATCATGTATAGAGCTCAGGAGCAAAAGGGGCAATTCAAGGCTCCGCGCAATAAAATTATTTATATGGTCACTTATACGACCCTTCGCACAAATCCATCCCCCCCCCCCCCACATACACGCATTAAAAAAATTATACAAATCCACCCCACCGAGTAATTACAATTCACACAAAAACAGTAAAACAAATACAACCATACAAGGTTAACATTGTGACAGAGGAGAAAAATACCGAGGTGAGGAAAAATTTGGAGAGGATGGGAGGAATAGGGAAGACGTAGGAAATGAGAAATATGGCGATAGGTAAGGCCGAGTGGAAGATGAGAGGGGTAAAGGGAAGATGGTAAGGGAGTAGGAAATAAGTCACTCTTGACTTTTTTGGGTTATCCTAGGTTTTCTACACATATGCTTTACCTTTGATATACCTTTGAAGAGTTTCGAGAGTATCTACTCTCTGAGCCCGGCCATGGGCCAGGCTCGTCTGGTGCTTGCCTGCTATGTCTGATGATCTACGTAACTATTTGTGTATACCTGAATAAACTTACTAAGGAAGGAGAGCAGGAGAGTCAGGTAAAGAGAGGGTAGGGAACAGAGGCGAGGGATGGAAGGAAGATCAGCAATGAATGGACAAGAGCGGGCACGAAACCCGCCAGTGAGCACCGAGACTTATGAAACGCCCGGCATATTTGCTTCGTAATTAGCGCCAGTGTTTACAAATTCTTGGGAGATTAAACTGTGATCGCATTTTGGCAGCATCGTCTTGTAAACACTGCCCCCCCCCCTCCCCCATAATGGGCAACAACCAGTTAGGTTGGACGCCTGGGGAGAGGTCGAGGCTGGGGGAGAGGTCGAGGCTGGGAGAGAGGTCGAGGCTGGGGGAGAGGTCGAGGCTGGGGGAGAGGTCGAGGCTGGGGGAGAGGTCGAGGCTGGGAGAGACATTAAGATATACCTGTAATATAGTATACATGGAATAATGACGAACCAGCGATAAAAGATGTAAAATCACCACAGGGCGGAGTTGAATGATAGCTCTAGGCCTTAAAATGGTGCCTGGATTTCCTGCAACACTGCAAGCTCCTGATGTGTTGATTGTAACACGAAAGGCCTAGAGCTATCACTGCAAAAATGAGAACAGGTAGGCTGAAAATAAAACGGCTGAAGGAGGGGGGGGGGTCAAGTCAACTAGCTGCTACCGAGTCTACCTAGAGTGTGTTCCGGGGATCCTTGACTAGGGCCTCCGGGTGGATCAGGGTCTGATCAACCAGCTACTGAAGGAACACTGGCAGCACAACCCTGGCTGAGGACGGAGCCAGGAGACACCCCCCCCCCCATCCTTCCCTCGATACGCCTCGTCATATCTTCCACAAACACAACACTAAATCCTCAGACGGAATTGTTTTTTTACCGGTAGCAGCAGCGTCGCCGCCGCCATCAGGAACGATCCATCAACCTCCTCCCTCCCTCCTACCTTTATCCCAACACCACTGCTTGCCTATGACGTGGAAAGATAAAAAGGGAAGTTCTCTGTGAGAGGGAAGTTAAAAGAGGAGAAAACAGGAGGCGTAGGGAAAGAACAGACAATAATCAAACAATAACAAGACTTGGGGGGGAACAAATAGGGATCAGCGTGTATCAAGAATAATCTCATATACAAAGGTACTAAGCCAGAACACAGGGTCAGCAGAACACACAGCAAAAGATAAAACATAGGAGCAGAAGAACACAGGAAGACAACATTACACAGGCAGGAGAACACAGAGGCAGGAGAACATAGTGTGCCAGAAGCACTTAGAGACGCAGGAACATTTACTTAGGAAGATGCCATCAATAACTCAGGATCCCTTTCAGAAGCGGAGGATATATTGAGAAGCAGCGAGCGACGCACAGGGAGCAGCGGGCACCCAGCCAACTCTCAAAAGGAGGGAGAAAGGGAGAGAGGGACACAGGAGAGAGAGAGAGAGGCACCGTTAGGATCAGTTCTGGGACCGGTCCAGTTCTTGATACACGTGAACATGTCAAAGGCAATAAAGAATTCAATGTATCCTTTCGGCAATTCACAGGAGGGGTCAAACAAGTGGCTGCTAGATTTGAACCCCAGAAAGTGCAGTCGTGAGATAGGTATGCAGCCATCTTCAACCCTGATACCTGGATAATACTTCCACGGGGCAATGCCCCCGCGCCTCCGTTCCAAACCAGGCCTGTTGAATCAAGGCCGGACAAACCAGGCTAATACTGCTGGCAATACGTAATAAAAGTTACGAACCACAGCCCAAAAGCGAAATAAAACCCAGAAAAAGAACTTGAGGGCCTCAAATAAGTTCGCCAGAGGCGAACTTTAACTAAATGACATGATCTTCAGCATCATATGCTGATAGAGATTATGGTAGAATTACCGACAAAATGTTAGGTAAATGGACACAAATGCAACTAATGTGACATTTTATTGTTGAAACGTTTCGCTCTCCAGGACCTTTGTCAAAGCTCTTGGAGAGCAAAACGTTCCCACAAACTGTCACATTAGTTGTGTGTGTGTCCATTTACCTAACATGCCGATAGAAAGCCTAAAAAAAATGACTTCAGGATTTTCAACGTGTACATATATGAGGCAAGCAAGGAGTCCACACCTTATCTTAGTATCTCCCGAAGGTTAAGATAAATGCTAAAGGTTTCCAGCAAGAACAGTCCCGAACTGTAGGGGTAAACCTATCAGGAGAAACTAAGCAACTTGATATTTACAGACAGGATAGTTAAAGGCGAAACTTGGGACGCCATGAGCCTGGTCGCCCTGGGGGGCGCACGGTCACCCTAGGGAATCTTTGTAACTGCAGGGAGACCAAGTTTCTAAACTTTTACAGTCCTACCACAGCCTCGCTCTGAAAACTGCTACACAAGACAACTTTCACACTCGCACTACCTCCAGCAATTTGTAAAAGTGTGTGAAGAGGACCACTACTGCAGGAGGGAGGGAGGGGCACGTGTTAGCAGCACAGACGACATGACCACCAGCTAAGAACGACCAGCTAATGTCCAGCCACGTGCAGAACGACCCAACTTATCTGATAATCCAGAAGTGGGGCAATCAGAGGTGCTTACGAGTCTGCGTTCATTATTTATTTTTCTCTCTTACTCTTCTTCCTCATATTACTACTACTGTTGTTGCTGCTGCTAATACAGCAGCAGCAGCAGCTACTGCTGCTGCTGCTGCTAACCCTCCTATAATGGCAGGGAGGCGGCTTGTGCTATATTACCCTGACCTCGTTTGTCGTGACAGAAATAGAAACTGATAAAGAGTCGATCATGTCTCCTCGGTAGATAACCTCAATGTAGAAGGTAATATCTTGTGTTATCTGACTTACCTCTACCCTCTTTATCGCCTCGTATGAAGTCTCCTTTCTTCCTTTCCTTGTAACAACCTCCCCTAAAACACAAAATAAAATAGGACTTCCTTAAAACACAAAACAAAATGGAACGACATCAGAAAAGAAGATGGCAACGAAATCAGATAAAAAAAAAAAAGAGCGAGAGCGACAGAGACAGATAGACACCAAGAGCCTCGAACAGGCGTCACAAACAAACCAGCCACTGTTATCCCCAGCCAGCCGTAGTACCATAACACCCATCATGGGTGAAGACATCTACCTCAAGTTCCATCCCGTATC
>WNWK01005789.1:0-110000 GCA_009830355.1 Cherax destructor | reverse complement strand
GCCCGTCTTGTGGTATAGAAGCTTGCTTCTCGCTGTCCTTGAAGTGGAGCCAAGTGTGGTACTTTGACAATGTTGGCCTTGTACATAACAGTAAGGCCACCCACATTCCTCCTGTGTTGAAGACTCTGCTGAAATGATAAATCTATCCAGGATGGGTCCAGGCAAGAGATGAGACGTCTTGCTCTGTTCTCTACTCTGTCAAGCAGTCGCAGATGAGAGGGGGGGGGGAGCAGGCAAACCAAGAAAGTGGAGCATACTCAAGGTGTGAGCGTACTTGTGCCTCATACAGAATCTTGCAACCCCTACTGTCAAGCAGATGCGAGATACGGCGAAGTGCTGTAAGCTTCCTTGCTGCCTTGTTTGCAAGATTTACAATGTCGTTCTTCATGGTCAGTTTGGAGTCAAATTTCACCCCAAGGATATCAATTTCTTCCCCAGGTACCAACACTACCACTACTTACTACTGCTCCGGCATTACCATCATGGTGCCCAGAGACCATCATTTGTGTTTTCTCAGGTGCAAATGTTACTTGCCATATGTTTCCCCAAGCTGATATAGCTCTTAGCTGGTGACTGATGTAGCTTAGAACAGCTGGCATTTTTTCTCTTGGATAAGTGAATGTCAGAGTACAGTCGTCTGTATATGCATGAGATTCTGGGATGAGATGAAGAAGGTCATTGATGTAGACATTCCAAAACAATGGTCCCAACACACTTCCTTGTGGAACACTTGCCCCAATAGGATGTCTTGCTGATTCTGTTCCATTGAGAACTACCCTTAGAGATCTACCAAGAAGGTAATCACTAAGGAGACATAGAGTAGAGCCTCCAATTCCCAGTGCTTGCAGTTTTGCCAAGAGGCCCTGGTGCCACACTCGGTCGAAAGCACCAACAATGTCCAGTGCTACCACACAGCTGACTTTGGATTCATCCAGTGACTGGTGCCATTTAGTGGAGAGGTTTAACAACAGATCAGCAGCAGAGTAACCTTTCCTGAAGCCATATTAACGGTCACAAAGTAGTGAGTGGTAGTCAAAAAACTCTGTCATTTGTCTTGAGATTATTGTCTCAAGGATCTTGCCAGTGATTGACAGGAGTGACACTGGTCTGTAGTTGCTGATTTCTGCTCTAGGCAGTGCTGAAAGATGCGAGTTAGAGGTGCTGCTAGCTGGTTTGCACATCTTCTCAGCAATCTTTTGCTCAACTTGTCTGGGCCCACAGTCTTTTCTTGGTCTCTCTCTCTCTGGACCATCCAGGTCCCAACTGAATGATTTACTCCCTGTAACTCTATTCTTTCTCTTAGAAAGTCATTCCCACGGCAAGAATACCTGTGAGTCATACAACCTGGGCTTACACTAAAACCCAGGACGGCAAACCGTACCAGACCCTGCACCCGGGGATCACCACTGTAGGCACAGATGCTACGGCGGCCTAGCTGAAATATAAACTATTTACAACACTGAAACTTAAAAAAGCAATGTGAACGGTCTCTATACACCATATTGGAGCCCACCTGCCTACCTGGAGTCTACCTGAAGGGTGTTCCGGGGTCAACGCCCCCGCGGCCCAGTCCTTGACCAGGCCTCCTGGTGACAATTTTTTGGTCATCCTCTCATTTAAATATGACACAGTTTTAAACTTCCTCCATTCGTCAACAGGCTTGCCTGTGTATGTAGTGGGGTTTATCTTGTACCTTCTCCAAGCCATTTACATAGCAGTAGCGACCTCTCGGCAACGAAAACCAAACCAAGGCTGATCCCAAGGCTTCGTTAGATACTGCTGGTGAGGGATGTACTTGTGTTGAAGATTAATGATTTTGGTTATTAATGATATGTTGGTTAGTAACATCACCTTTTGGTAGACGATTATTCCAATCGGAGGTGGCAAACTCCGAGCAAAGGGCCCACCAGTTTTTTCTTCCCCACAGCCAGGTTTTGCGCGATAATTTTTCACTTGGTTCTGTTGGTATCGTCAGTGTTGTAAAAACAGCCTTGTGGCCAGGTGAGCCAACATAACCAAGAGGTCAGTGTTGTAAAGACGGCCTTATGGTCAGGTTAGCCAACATAACCAAGAGAAGTGTTGTAAAAACAGTCTTGTGGTCAGGTGAGCCAACATAACCAAGAGGTCCGTGTTGTAAAAACAGCCTTGTGGTCAGGTGAGCCAACATAACCAAGAGGTCAGTGTTGTAAAAACAGCCTTGTGGTCAGGTGAGCCAACATAACCAAGAGGTCAGTGTTGTAAAGACAGCCTTGTGGTCAGGTGAGCCAACATAACCAAGAGGTCAGTGTTGTAAAGACAGCCTTGTGGTCAGGTGAGCCAACATAACCAAGAGGTTTGCAAGTGTTTGTGCATATTGTTCATCAGGAAGATGATCGGGTGTGTGTGCTGCCACTGAAGTCTGTGTATTGCACATGTTAGGATGAAGGTACGAGGGTTTATGTACAGTCTGAAGAACATTTACAGGTGTTTAGCAATGTCAACATTCGCATTCATGAGACGTAGCCAGGATTATTAGCAAAATATTCCAGCCTCTCTCTTTCTCGACCCCTGCAACCACAAATAGGTGAGTACACACACGTGCCTTTGACAATTGGTAACACACACACACACACACACACACACACACACACACACACACACACACACACACACACACACATAAACACACACACACACACATAAACACACACCACAATGACAAGGTGGACAGGGCCAAAATGTTTCAGAGATGGGACACAGGAACAAGGGGACACAACTTGAAGTTAAAAACTCACATGATGAGTCACAGGGATGTTAGCAAGTACTTCTTCAGCCTTAGAGTGGTCAGGAAGTGGAATAATCTTGAGAGTGATGTAGTGTAGGCAGGATCCATACACAGCTTAAAGAAGAAGTTCGATAAGGCTCATGGAGCAGGGATATAATGGACCTAGTAGCGACCAGTGAAGAGGCGGGGGCCAGGAGCTAAGACTCGACACAGTATTGTTTCTGTGCAGAGCATAGAATTTCTTTTGCGTTGATCTGACTGTTGTTGATGCAAATAAAATCAGATGAAATTTCAAAAATAAAAGTTCATCTGTTCTGACCAGACACTCAAAAATAAAATATAATAAAAAAATAAACGCCAACAACAAAATAGGAATACTAACAAATAAAAGGCGGAGGTGGAATGGATAAAAAAGAAACAGGGCGACACGAAGAGAGACGAAACAGGAAACAGCAGTGACAATGTTTGTTTGGGTTGGGGATGGGAGAGGGGAGGAGAGGAGAGGGGAGGAGAGGAGAGGGCTGGAGAGGGAGGAGAGGAGAGGGCTGGAGAGGGGAGGGGAGGGGAGGAGAGGGGTGGAGAGGGGAGGGCGAGGCTTGATGTGGTGATTAGTAAATTCATGACAAGGCCGATGGTTAGGAAATTCCAGTGTCATTTGTGGACGGAAGAATCTATTATAGATAATGAGAGAGAGAGAGAGAGAGAGAGAGAGAGAGAGAGAGAGAGAGAGAGAGAGAGAGAAGGAGAGAAAGAGAGCATAGGAGAGACAGATAGTGTCATTCACGAAAGATAGGAACAAGGGACTGTGAATGTGTTTCCTTCCCTGAACCACTCCTGGCACTCATGCGATGGTGTATAGGAAGAGAGAGAGAAGAGAGGAGTGACACACAGGTGAAGATGAAGTGGTATGGTAGTAACCTCTGGTATGGAGTTAGGGGAGTTGTAACAACGGGTAAACAGGGTTAATGGAGCTTATAGTGTGGTTGAGTGGAGGAGAGCACGACACAGGCCTCGGTGCGCTGTTCCAAGCTCCTTCTGCCCCCAGGATCTGTTGTTGGTCTTGCTGATTCTTCTCCCACCACCTCCTCCTCCTCCTCCTTCTTCTTCTTCTTCTTCTTCTTCTTCTTCTTCTTCTTCTTTCTTCTTCTCTTCTTCTTCTTCTTCTTCTTCTTCTTCTTCTTCTTCTTCTTCTCCATCTCCTCAAAAGCTACGACGTCATGTGTCGCATGAGTCCTGATTCAGCCAATGGTCTCATCTTTGTTTAGTTAGTGACCAACCTGGTGCTGTGTGGGTGTCTCGCTCTGCCTGGATTATTGGCAGCGAAGTTTCTGTAGGTCACCTGTAGTAGTCACAACTGAGGGTCCTAGAGTAGGTCTTCTGGGTGGATGTTAGTGACCGCCATCCGCAGCCCAACGAATGTATCACACGGCGGCTGACCAGGAACTGACTCGAAGAACCTGTCAAGGCGGCTAGATTGTTAGTAATTCCCTTCGTATATGAAGGGAAGGCGTTGAAAAGTTTGAACCCTTTACACTCATTAATTTGTCTCTTAGTGTACTTGTCCTGCCCCTGCTTTTCATTGGTGGTATCTTGCACCATCTGAATTGTCAGTTCGCTGGTCGAGAGGACATGCCAATGATAGTGTGACGAATGTCGAATAGTGTAAGATAGTCGGCGCACGCCACTTTTATATATATATATATATATATATATATATATATATATATATATATATATATATATATATATATATATATATATATATATATATATATATATATATATATATAGATATAGATATAATGTCGTGACGAATTATTTAATAATTATTAAATTATTGTAAACTCATCTAAATATATATTTAGTTGGATTAGGCTAAATTAAATTGCGCTTATTATAATAAGGTTAAGTAAGTTTTCTAAGGTCCTTTTGATACAAAATTATTAATTTTTTACATTAACATAAATGAAAATATATATCTTTAAACGTATAAGAGGAAATTATAAGAGTAATGTAAATTAGCTCTGACTCAAGAAAACGGAGTAATTGTAAGACTTCAAGTTATATTAAAAGATTTGTAAAGCATAAAGGACTTCTAATATATTGTTCAAATTACAAGTAGTTAATCTTGTTAAGTCTCAGTTTGGAGACTCTGTAACTTTATCAATTCTCTGTGTAAAGACCACTCAGCTAGAATGGATATCATTGTAAACAGTGTATATAATTAAGTCTGTTAAGTGTTTGTATGAAATTGATAACTAAAAGGTACCATTAGAATACCTTAAGTTCATAACGTAATATACGTTATATTAAAGACATATTTTAAGAAGTTTTTGTGTTCTCCATTACATCATAACTTCTTATTACGTTTTGTTCATGTGTATATCTCGTAAGAATAAACCCCTAGACGCAAGCCACATATCCTACAGTAATTCGGAATCGTAATATTTTTTTTATTAACACATCGGCCGTTTCCCACCAAGGCAGGGTGACCACCAAGGCAGGGTGACCACCAAGGCAGGGTGACCACCAAGGCAGGGTGGCCACCAAGGCAGGGTGGCCACCAAGGCAGGGTGGCCACCAAGGCAGGGTAACCACCAAGGCAGGGTGACCACCAAGGCAGGGTGACCACCAAGGCAGGGTGACCACCAAGGCAGGGTGGCCACCAAGGCAAGGTGACCACCATGGCAGGGTGGCCCGAAAAAGAAAAACTTTCATCATTCACTCCATCACTGTCTTGCCAGAGGCGCGCTTACACTACAGTTATACAACTGCAACATTAACACCCCTCCCTCAGAGTGCAGACACTGTACTTCAAACCTCCAGGACTCAAGTCCAGCCTGCCGGTTTCCCTGAATCCCTTCATGAATGTTACCTTGCTCACACTCCAACAGCACGTCAAGTCCTAAAAAAAGATTTGTCTCCATTCGCTCCTATCTAACACGCTCACGCATGCTTGCTGGAAGTCCAAGCCCCTCGCACACAAAACCTCTTTTACCCCCTCCCTCCAACCTTTCCTAGGCCGACCCCTACCCCGCCTTCCCTCTACTGCAGATCTATACACTCTCGAAGTCATTCTATTTAGTTCCAACCTCTCTACATGTCCAAACCATCTCAACAACCCCTCCTCAGCCCTCTGGATAATAGTTTTGGTAATCCCGCACCTCCTAATTTCCAAACTCCGAATTCTCTGCATTATATACACACCACACATTGCCCTCAGACACGACATCTCCACTGCCTCCAGCCTTCTCCTTGTTGCAACATTCACAACCCATGACTCACACCCATACAAGAGCGTTGGTATAACTATACTCTCATACATTCCCTTCATCGCTTTCATGGATAAAGTTCTTTGTCTCCACAAACTCCTCATTGCACCACTTGCCTTTTTCTCCTCGTCAATTCTATGATTCACCTCATCTTTCACAGACCCATCCGCCGACACGTCCACTCCCAAATATCTGAATACATTCACCTCCTCCATACTCTCTCCCTCCAATCTGATATCCAGTCTTCCGTTACCTAATTTTTTTGTTATCCTCATCACCTTACTCTTTCATATATTCACTTTTAATTTCCTTTTACATACCCTACCAAACTCATTAACCAACCTCTGCAACTTCTCTTCAGTATCTCCCAAAAGCACAGTGTCATTAGCAAAGAGCAACTGTGACAACTCCCACTTTGTGTCAGATCCTTTATCTTTTAACCCCACACCTCTTGCCAACACCCGAACATTCACTTCTCTTACAACTCCATCTATAAATATGTTGAACAACCATGGTGACATCACACATCCTTGTCTAAGGCCTACTTTTACTGGGAAATAATCCCCCTCTCGCCTACATACTCTAACCTGAGCCTCACTATCATCGTTTAAACTCTTCACTGCTTTCAATAACCTACCTCCTATTCCATACATTTGCAACATCTGCCACATTGCCTCCCTATCCACCCTATCATACGCCTTTTCCAAATCCATAAATGCCACAAAAACCTCTTTACCCTTATGTAAATACAGTTCATCTATATGTTTCACTGCAAACACTTGGTGTACACACCCCCTACCCTTCCTAAAGCCTCCTTGTTCATCTGCTATCCTGCTCTCCGTCTTACTCTTAATTCTTTCAATAATAACTCTACCATACACTTTACCAGGTATACTCAACAGACTTATTCCCCTATAATTTGTACACCCTTTTGTCCTCTATGCATCCTCTCTGCCAATCCCTAGGTACGTTACCCTCTTCCATACATTTATTAAATAAAACCCTAACCACTCCAAAACTATATCCTCACCTGTGTTACACAGTGTGCTGCAGTAAATTTTATATAAAAAAATAATGCTCCATAGTTCCGGTATTGTACTGAAACGAGACGCGTATTATTCCTGGTCAGGGAGAGTTGCCAGGACGGGAGCAGATGAGGTGTTGGGGAGTTAGTACGAGACGGTGGTGACGGGGTGAAGTTATAATGTTTGGGTGTTAGTGTAAGTAGGTAATTTGGTTAATTTTTTTTAGTGTATTTTATAACTTAGTTAGGGTGTAAATGCTCTCATGTTTTTTTAAGGTCCTAGTGTGTGCAAGGGTGTGTTTTGGAGAGTAAAGTTTTAACTGTAGGCTAAGTAGCCTGCAGGAAAGGGGGTGTCATGGAGCCTCTCTCTTCTTTTATTCACTAGTAGTAGTGTGCTAGTGAGCTAATGTGAACTATAGTTAATGTGATGATGTAGTGGAGTAGATTGTAAGTTGTATATAAGTTACTATTAATATAGACATATTTTTATATAGGTGAGTTTATATTTCCTTCCTAATAATATTTAATATGAGTGAATGTTGCCTCTAGAGTGGCTGTGTTTTTTCAGTGTAATTTAAATGTCCCTAGACAGCAGATTGAGCAGCCATTTAAGAGCCAGGACCTTTTTATTTAAGTTACGATATCGAAGTCGTAACAACCTGCTTTTAACATTTCTATCTTTATCCCATCAATCCCAGCTGCTTTACCCCCTTTCATTCTACTCACTGCCCCACGCACTTCCCCCACACTCACAACTGGTTCTTCCCTACTCCTATAAGATGTTATTCCTCCTTGCCCTATACTCGAAATCACAGCTTCCCTGTCTTCATTAACATTTAACAATTCCTCAAAATATTCCCTCCATCTTCCCGATACCTCTAACTCTTCTCTCCTATTTTTAACTTAACAAATCCATTCTTTCCCTAGGCTTTCTCAACTTATTAATCTCACTCCAAAACTTTTTATTATTTTTAACAAAATTTGTTGATAACATCTCACCCACTCTCTCATTTGCTCTCATTTTACATTGCTTCACCACTCTCTTAACGACTCTTTTTCTCTCCATATACTCCTCCCTCCTTACATCACTTCTACTTTGTAAAAACCTCTCATATGCTAACTTTTTCTCCCTTACTACTCTCTTTACATCATCATTCCACCAATCGCTCTTCTTCCCTCCCGCACCCACTCGCCTGTAACCACAAACTTCTGCTGAACACTCTAACACTACATTCTTGAACCTACCCCATACATCTTTTACCCCATTGCCTACACTCACATTAGCCCATCTGTCCTCTAACAGTTATAATAATAATAATAATAATAATAATAATAATAATAATAATAATAATAATAATAATAATAATAATAATAATAATAATAATAATAATAATAATAATAATAAATAATAATAATAATAATAATAATAATAATAATAATAATAGTTTATTTAGACATGATACAATGTTGTTATTTAGACATGATAATAGGTATAAATGAGATGTACATGCCAAAAGCCCCTAATATGCTGTGCATTGTGGGCATTCTTAAGATTAAGTAATAGTAGACTACATGGTAAAAAATTATGGTTGATAATTTATAAAATAAGTATAATTGTGTATCTAAGTTGTAAAATTTGGATATTAGTTGAACATAATAATCTATTAATTGTAGCAATGCAATTAATTGAGTGAGATAACAATTTAAAACAATTAGTTGCATTGCAATTACAGTTTATGTGGTCATTATAATGTAAATGTTATAGTAACAGTTAGCTCAGTATGTATTATTCATAACAGGTTTTTACATTTAAGTGATTAATCAGGTTTTTACATTTAAGTGATTAATCAACTTTGTTGGGAGTGTTTGATATTGAGCATTTAGGTTTGGGTGAGAAGGTGATTTTTTAGCATCGTTTTGAATTGGGGTACAGGCAGGGTTTCTTTGGCAATCACAGGTAATGAATTCCAAATTTTCGGGCCTTTTATATGCATTGAGTTTTTGCATATTGTTAGATGGACACGGGGAACATCGAGGAGTGATCTGTGTCTAGTGTTATGGTCATGTGTCCTGTTAAAATTGGTAAGGAGAAGTTTGAGTGGTGGGTTAATATTTGCATAGAGTGTTCTATGTATGTAATAGGCACATTAAAAAGTATGTATGTCTTGTATGGTGAGTAAGTTTAGATTTTTGAATATTGGTGGAGAATGTTGTCTGGAGTGTGAATTTGTTATCATTCTAACTGCAGTCTTTTGTTGTGTTATTAGTGGTCTGAGATGAGTTATTGATGTAGAGCCCCATGCGCAGATTCCATAGGTGAGGTAGTGGTAAATGAGTGAGTGATATAGGGTAAGGAGAGCTGGTTGTGGAATATAGTACCGTATCTTGGATAGTATTCCCACAGTCTTTGAGACTTTCTTGGAAATTTGTTGTATATGTGTTTTGAAATATTAGGCCACTGTCAAGATGTATTCCTAAGAATTTTCCCTCTGTGAGTTTTGTAGCTCTGTTCCCAAACTGAATGAAATAGGTTTTATCAATATTTAGAGTAAGTTTGTTAGTCATCATTCAGGTAGATATTTTCTGTAGTTCAGTATTTACAGTGTTGGCTAGTATGTCTGGGCTTGGGTGAGAGATAACGTATGTAGTGTCATCTGCAAATAGTATGGGTTTGAGTAGTTGAGATGCATTTGGTAGGTCGTTAGTTTATAAATTTTCACCTCTCTCTTACTTGATGCTTCCATTTTCCTTGTATCCCATCTACCTATTACTCTCACTGTAGCTACAACTAAAAAGTGATCTGATATATCTGTGGCCCCTCTATAAGCATGTACATCCTGAAGTCTACTCAACAGTCTTTTATCTAGCAATACGTAGTCCAACAAACTACTGTCATTACGCCCTATATCATATCTTGTATTCTTATTTATCCTCTTTTTCTTAAAATATGTGTTACCTATAACTAAACCCCTTTCTATACAAAGTTCAATCAAATGCTCCCCATTATCATTTACACCTGGCACCCCAAACTTACCTACCACACCCTCTCTAAACGCTTCCCCTACTTTGGCATTTAGGTCGCCTATTACAATTACTCTCACTTGAATTTATACATTTATATTCCCTCTTCTCTCTCCATAACTGATCCTTCAACATTATTGCTACCCCTTCCTTAGCTCTAACTCTCTCAGATACTCTTGACTTAATCCCATTTATTTCTCCCCACTGAAACTCGCCTACCCCCTTCAGCTTTGTTTCGCTTAGGGCCAGGACATCCAATTTCTTTTCATTCATAACATTAGCAATCATTTCTTTCTTATCATCTGCACTACATCCACGCACATTCAAACATCCAGATTTTATAAAGTTCTTGTTTCCTTCTTTTTAGTAGTTTATACAGTAGAAGGGGTTACTAGCCCATTGTTCCCGGCATTTAGTCGCCTCCTGCGACACGCATAGCTTACGGAGGAAGAAATTCTGTTCCACTTCCTCATGGACATAAGCAGAAATAAACAAGAACAAGAACTAGGAAGAAAATAGAAGAAAACCCAGAGGGGTTAGTATATATATGCTTGTACATGCATGTGTAGTGTGATCTAAGTGTAAGTCAATCCTACAAAGATCACGCACCGTGATCTTTGTAGAATTGAATGGTCCAGTGGATTAGAGCGTCGTGAATTTTCGCTCACCATGAGGCGAGCTAAAACAACACGGGTTCGATCCCCGGCTAGTCGCAGTATATATATATATATATATATATATATATATATATATATATATATATATATATATATATATATATATATATATATATATATATATATATATATATATATTTTTTTATTAACACATCGGCCGATTCCCACCAAGGCAGGGTGGCCCGAAAAGAAAAACTTTCATCATCATTCACTCCATCACTGTCTTGCCAGAAGGGTGCTTTACACTACAGTTATAAAACTGCAACATTTACACCCCTCCTTCAGAGTGCCGGCACTGTGTGTGTGTGTGTGTGTGTGTGTGTGTGTGTACTATTTCTTTCGGTGCATATACGTCAAGAGAGGTATACTCCTGGAATACATCTCTCCAAGGGTATATACACTGCTGTTATCAGTGCACACACGTCAAAAGAGATTTACTCCTGGGAATACATACGAAGTGATCACCTCTAATTGAGCAGAGCTAAGTTGTGGCCCACCTCGACTCACTGTTGATATATGCTTAGTCTTATCTTGAGGGTGGCGGCCCCAGCCAGGAAGCTGACCAAACTCATGAGCCTTCTGTTGTCCTCTGTGGCACTTCAAGGGGGGCACCTTGATGCTTCTGTCCTCTGTGGCACCTCTAGGGGTGTGCCTTGATCCTGGTGACGGACTCTTGTTCCAGGAAAGCGTAGCGGTTCTTCCCATCCTCGGATCAAATATGATCACCTCCCAGTTCCCCAGGTGCTATATAACCCGTACCATTTTAGCGCTTCCCAATAAATGTACTACTACTATTAGCACTTCTACTACCACTTCTACTTATGCTACTACTAATGATAATAATAATAATAAGATAGTTATAATAATAATATATTTTTTGCCTCTCCTCCCTGGGACCAAGTCTCAAATGAAGTCTTTTCTATATAAATCTGTCTGTCTGTGTCTCTCACCCAAAACAGGCCAACTGTGTGTCTTTGACACGTGAAGAGTGGGGGTTCCACAAGGATCAGTACTGGGCCCACTACTATGTCTTGTATTCGTGAATGATACAACGAAGAGTTAATCTGAGGTATTCCTGTTTACGGATTATGTGGAACTAATGAGGAGAATACAAAAGGACGTGGACCAGGAAAGACTGCAAATTTATCAGGACAGGCTGAGGTCTTGTCTGACAATTGACTGCTGGAGTTTAAGCCCACCAAGAGCAAATTTATGAAGTTTAGCGAATGGCAAAGAAGACCATAAACAGAGTATAGTGTCCGGAAAAAGGCTGCAAACCTCACACAAGGAGAATGCCCTCAGGGTGAGTATTGCACCGAGCATATCGCGTAAGACGCCATCAACCAAACAACTGCTGCAGCAAATGCGTGTCTGGCAAATCTAAGAATAACTCTTATAAATTCAAGTAAGGACTACACCGTGTACGTCAGGCCCATACTGGAGTATGTAGCACCAGTATGGAACCCACACTTGGTCAACCACATCAAGAAACTGAAGAAAGTGCAAAGGTATGCAACGAGACTAGTCCCGGAGCTAAGGGGTATGTCCTAAGAGGAGAGGCTAAGGAGGAGAGGAAGAACAGGGGAGATATGTTAACAAAGTACAAAATACTGAGAGAAAATGATAGGGTTAACAGGGACATATCGTTTGAGAAATGGGAAACAGGAACACGAAACTATAAGTGGAAGATAAAAACACAGATGAGTAACAGGGAAGTTAGGAATTATTTCTTCAGCCTTAGAACAATCAGGAAGTGGAACGACTTAACTGCTTTAAGGTAGAGGCAGGATCCATACATAGCTTAAAGAGGTACGATAATTATCTTGAAGCCAAACCCTAACGGCTTGATAAAGCCAGTGGCTTACGCGACGGTCTGGAGTTTTGAGACTCTGACCGCGGGTTCGAACCCCACCCGTGGTATGGTTTGATAAAGCTCCTGGAGAGCGAAACGTTGCCGCAATAAAATGTCGCATTAGTTGCACATGTGTCCTTTTACCTAACATATTGTGGGTAATTCTACCAACATTAATACTGACTCTCCACAGCCTGCACTCTTGTGCTCCCCGCTCTCCACAGCCTGCACTCTTGTGCTCCCCGCTCTCCACAGCCTGCACTCTTGTGCTCCCCGCTCTCCACAGCCTGCACTCTTGTGCCTGCTCCAGCCTGCTCTTGTGCTCCCTCTCCACAGCCTGCACTCTTGTGCTCCCCGCTCTCCACAGCCTGCACTCTTGTGCTCCCCGCTCTCCACAGCCTGCACTCTTGTGCTCCTAGCTCTCCACAGCCTGCACTCTTGTGCTCCCCGCTCTCCACAGCCTGCACTCTTGTGCTCCTAGCTCTCCACAGCCTGCACTCTTGTGCTCCCCTCTCCACAGCCTGCACTATTGTGCTCCTGCTCTCCACAGCCTGCACTCTTGTGCTCCCGCTCTCCACAGCCTGCACTTTGTGCTCCTCGCTCTCCACAGCCTGCACTCTTGTGCTCCCTCTCCACAGCCTGCACTCTTGTGCTCCTGCTCTCCACAGCCTGCACTATTGTGCTCCTCGCTCTCCACAACCTGCACTCTTGTGCTCCCCGCTCTCCACAGCCTGCACTCTTGGGCTCCTCGCTCTCCACAGCCTGCACTCTTGTGCTCCTCGCTCTCCACAGCCTGCACTCTTGTGCTCCCGCTCTCCACAGCCTGCACTATTGTGCTCCTCGCTCTCCACAGCCTGCACTCTTGTGCTCCCCGCTCTCCACAGCCTGCACTCTTGTGCTCCCCGCTCTCCACAGCCTGCACTATTGTGCTCCTCGCTCTCCACAACCTGCACTCTTGTGCTCTTAGCTCTCCACAGCCTGCACTATTGTGCTCCTCGCTCTCCACAACCTGCACTCTTGTGCTCTTAGCTCTCCACAACCTGCACTCTTGGGCTCCTCGCTCTACACAGCCTGCACTCTTGTGCTCCCCGCTCTCCACAGCCAGCGCTCTTGTGCTCCCCGCTCTCCACAGCCTGCACTCTTGTGCTCCCCGCTCTCCACAGCCAGCGCTCTTTTGCTCCCCGCTCTCCACAGCCTGCACTCTTGTGCTTCCCGCTCTCTACAGCCTGCGTTCTTGTGCTCCCCGCTCTCCACAACCTGCGTTCTTGTGCTCCCGCTCTCCACAACCTGCACTCTTATGCTCCCCGCTCTCCACAGCCAGCGCTCTTGTGCTCCCCGCTCTCTACAGCCTGCGCTCTTGTGCTCCTCGCTCTTCACAGCCAGCGCTCTTGTGCTCCCCGCTCTCCACAACCTGCACTCTTGTGCTCCCCGCTCTCCACAGCCTGCACTCTTGTGCTCCCCGCTCTCCACAGCCAGCGCTCTTGTGCTCCCCGTTCTCCACAACCTGCACTCTTGTGCTCCCCGCTCTCCACAGACTGCTCTCTTGCGCTCCCTGCTCTCCACAGCCTGCACTCTTGTGCTCCCCGCTCTCCACAACCTGCGCTCTTATGCTCTCAACTCTCCACAACCTGCACTCTTGTGCTCCCCGCTCTCCACAACCTGCACTCTTGTGCTCTCCGTTCTCCACAGCCTGCACTCTTGTGCTCCCCGCTCTCCACAACCTGCGCTCTTATGCTCTCAACTCTCCACAACCTGCACTCTTGTGCTCCCCGCTCTACATAGCATGCACTCTTGTGCTTCACGCTCTACACAGCCTGCACTCTTGTGCTTCACGCTCTACACAGCCTGCACTCTTGTGCTTCACGCTCTACACAGCCTGCACTCTTGTGCTTCACGCTCTACACAGCCTGCACTCTTGTGCTTCACGATCTACACAGCCTGCACTCTTGTGCTTCACGATCTACACAGCCTGCACTCTTGTGCTTCACGCTCTACACTTAACGCTACAGTTTCCTAAACTTCTTTGCACAGTCTGTCTCTTACTGTCTCTATCTGTCTCTTACTGTCTTTATCTGTCTCTTACTGTCTCTATCTGTCTCTTACTGTCTCTATCTGTCTCTTACTGTCTCTATCTGTCTCTTACTGTCTTTATCTGTCTCTTACTGTCTCTATCTGTCTCTTACTGTCTCTATCTGTCTCTTACTTGCTCTATCTGTCTCTTACTGTCTCTGTCTCTTACTGTCTCTATCTGTTTCTTACTGTCTCTTACTGCCTCTATCTATCTCTTACTGTCTCTATCTGTCTCTTACTGTCTCTATCTGTCTCGTACTGTCTCTATCTGTCTCTTACTGTCTATATCTGTCTCTATCTGTCTCTTAATGTCTCTATCTGTCTCTTACTGTCTCTATCTGTCTCTTACTGTCTCTATCTGTTTCTTACTGTCTCTTACTGCCTCTATCTATCTCTTACTGTCTCTATCTGTCTCTTACTGTCTCTATCTGTCTCTTACTGTCTCTATCTGTCTCTTACTGTCTCTATCTGTCTCTTACTGTCTCACGCGGATATAGAGGGCATTTTACAAATTCTGTTTTCTCTCTCACTCTCACTCACACATACACTCTCTCTCATTCTTCTCTCAGTCTCTCTCACTCTATTTCTCAGTCTCTCACTCAGTCTCTTTTTTTCTGTCTCAGTTTCGCCCTCTCAGTGTCTCTCACTCTCTCAGTCTCACTTTCTCAGTCTCAATCTCTCTCACTCAGTCTCTCTCACCCAGTCTCTCTCACTCAGTCTTGCACACGGGTATCGTTGGTACTTCAGACATTCCTATAACTTACGATCCTGCAACCATTCATACCATAATTACTGTTTCTTAATAATTTAGTGTTTCCTCATTAAATCTTGTTTACGTTGATCATATCTACAGAAGGTGTTGCGTAAGTGGAACACCGTGACCGTATATATAAGACCTGACACATGTTATATACACCGACAGTTGTGTATATCTCTCATTGCACATAAAATTAAGTCCTTTTTTTTAAATTTCCTCTTATACGTTTGAAGATATATATATTTTTTCATTTATGTTAATGTAAAAATTAATAATTTTGTACCAAAAGAACCTTAGAAAACTTACCTAACCTTCTTATAACAAGCGCAATTTAATTTAGCCTAATCCAACTAAATATATTTTAGATAAGTTTACAATAATTTTATAATAAACAAACAAAGAAATATATATTTTTTTCGTTGGGTTCAGAATACTTTTTGCGAAATTATTGCATACACAAATTTTAGCTTGCCTTATTCGGGAAGAAGAACGTTGCTATTTAAGCCAAAATCTTAAGTTATACCTATTCGGAACGAGACACACACACACACACACACACACATATATATACACACATACACACATACACACACACACACACACACACACACTACACACACACACACACACACACACACACACACACACACAACTATCACTATGCAAATCTAAGTAATATATTCTATCCAATCAAGAGATTCCTTGCAGCTCTCATTCATCATGGGAGTGTACACCACCACCAGAGTCCGATGGTACACCACTGGCAGCGTCACTGCTGCAACCTCCACCACTGGCAGCGTCACTGCTGCAACCTCCACCACTGGCAGCGTCACTGTTGTAACCTCCACCACTGGCAGCGTCACTGCTGTAACCTCCACCACTGGCAGCGTCACTGCTGCAACCTCCACCACTGGCAGCGTCACTGTTGCAACCTCCACCACTGGAAGAGACACCATCAGAGAGCACATCACTGGAAGGTGCATCTCTGAAAGAGGCACCGTTGGATGCTGCTCCATTGGACAGATAGCTGTGTGTGAAACTTTCCTTTGAGAAGCCTTGTAGACCACTGTTAGAAACCCCGCCCACGTCCATTCTCCTCTTAAATATACATCGTGATATATATATATATATATATATATATATATATATATATATATATATATAAGCAAGACAACCACTATGAAAAAATAGACGAATTCCAAGCGCTTTCGTGACTACTCACATTATCAAGGAACTATAAAAGGAAACATGACAAGAAGGCTTATAAAGCTCATTCTATAAATTTTACTGTTGAATTCGAAGTAAATAACTCATTGCCCTTCCTAGATGTGTTTATTATTAAGGGTAACATTGATTTTAAATTCAAAATTTACAGAAAACCTACAAATAATTGTTCCTATGTACACTATTACTCTTCACATCAAGATAGAGTTAAAGTGTCGGTTTTCTCATCAATGTTTTTGAGAGCTTTACGTATTTGTAGTCCAGAGTTCATAGATGAAGAAATCTCTAAAATTTATGAAATAGCTAATGATTTAAAATACCCAAGAAACATAATTGATAAATCTTTTAAAATAGCTAGGAATACATTTTACAATCCAAAAAGGGACAACCAACCTTATTCAACCAAAAATATGTTGGTTCTCCCTTACCATGAAAACTTGGTTGAAATGCCTTCCTTTCTTAAGAATTTTAATATCAAAGTGGTATTTAAAAATCTTGATACAGTAAAAAGACTTTTGATAAAAAATTCCCCCCAAAATGTTGACGGATGTGTCTATAAGATTCCCTATAAAATATGCGATAAAGTTTATTATGGTCAAACTGGTAAAAGTCTTGAACTAAGATTAAAACAACATAAATATAGCATTAGAACTGGACAAGATTATAATGCTCTATTTATTCATGTGAGAGACTTTAACCATCCAATTGATTTTCAAAATGCTGAGAAGGTTGTATCAAGCAAGTCCATGGTTGAGAGGAATATAATAGAATCATGTTTCATTAAAAGCAGTTTTGAAAATAATATGAATATTTCTTTTGGTTTATATAAATTGGATTCATTTATAATTAATAAAATTTGGGAAGAATTTAATGATAAATTGGACTAATCTTAATTCTTGGGAAGAGTTTCAGGTCCTTTCTTATGTTCCTCTTCACAGAGTCGTGCGTTGTTACGCTACTGTGAGGTGTTGTCTTTGTTAGTGTGATGTGACTGTGAGGTGTATTCTGCCTCTTTATAAGCCTTCTTGTCATGTTTCCTTTTATTGTTCCTTGATAATGTGAGTAGTCACGAAAGCGCTTGGAATTCTTCTATTTTTCATAGTGGTTGTCTTGCATATTTTGATATCACCTGTTTACTGTGATCTTTTTATATATATATATATATATATATATATATATATATATATATATATATATATATATATATATATATATATATATATATATATATATATATATTAAACATTAACAGAACTGCAGCTTGGCCAGGAGTCTATACTGCGTTCCCATGCCCAGCCTGGTGTGATTGAACAGTATCGAGTCTTGGCCAAGCCGCAGTTATGTTAATGATTCAAAATCACTTGTTTCGTGATTTCATTTATATATATATATATATATATATATATATATATATATATATATATATATATATATATATATATATATATATATATATATATATATATATATATATATATATATCACGATGTATATTTAGTTATGGAAATAAAGGATTCTACGAGAACCGAAGGTGAAAGTACCAGGGGGTTCTGGAGGTAAATTAAACGCATTGTAAGAAGTGACCTAAATCGAGAAACTAATGTTCTATTGGTGTAATTGTGTGTGTGTGTGTGTGTGTATGTGTGTGTGTGTGAGTGTGAGTGTGTGTGTACATGCGTGTTCTCCTGCTGTAATGTATGCGTCGACTCGCCATTAATGAGTGGAGCTGACTAATTATTGCCTTTAAGAGCGACGTTCAACAGGAGGATCACATCCCACATACATCACGCGATCCTCCATCTCCTTAACTAACGTTCTCAAGCCCTGCTTTGTGTGTTTTGTCAATGCACTTATTGTTTAAGCGGCGCCTCGAAGCCAATCAGCGATGAGTGTGGCCAGCTTGAGACTATAGACTATAGAATTTTTTGTCTATGTGGTTAAATGTTAAGACTCACGCCTATCGCTAAGATTATGCTTATTCTCGGACACAAAGTGAAGGTGTATATGCTTCAGGGATAACTTCAAAGATACCGAGGCCGAATGTTGTCCAATCTGTGGGGATATATGATTGAAAAATGGAAATTCTTTGGAGATATCAGTGTGGTGGCAGGGCTGAGAGCATTAGTCCCGCTATCAGCCATCATCTGTGCGTGTGTCAGAACGAGGCGTGTGAGCTGTTAGACGCACGCCTTCCATGACACACTGATGTGGCGTGTGTGCTGTTAGACGCACGCCTTCCATGACACACTGATGTGGCGTGTGAGCTGTTAGATGCACGCCTTCCATGACTAACGAGGCGTGTGATCTGTTAGATGCACGCCTTCCATGACACACTGATGTGGCGTGTGTGCTGTTAGACGCACGCCTTCCATGACACACTGACGAGGCGTGTGATCTGTTAGACGCACGCCTTCCATGACACACTGACGAGGCGTGTGATCTGTTAGACGCACGCCTTCCATGACACACTGACGAGGCGTGTGATCTGTTAGACGCACGCCTTCCATGACACACTGACGAGGCGTGTGATCTGTTAGACGCACGCCTTCCATGACACACTGACGAGGCGTGTGATCTGTTAGACGCACGTTTTCCATGATACACTGACGAAGCGTGTGATCTGTTAGACGCACGCCTTCCATGACACACTGACGAGGCGTGTGATCTGTTAGACGCACGTTTTCCATGACACACTGATGTGGCGTGTGATCTGTTAGACGCAACGAGTCCCATTCAGAGGAATATACCTTGATGCAAGTGAAGGACTCTTGATCCAAGGGATCTGAGCTACCTTCTTCCTAAGATCGAAATTGACGACCTCCCATCATTTTCCAGGCTCCGTATTACTCCCGGGTTTAGCGCTCCCTCGCGAACAAGGTCAATATTGATGACCATCATAAAAAAAGTGCACTCAAGAGGACTTAAAGGTCAAGTTTTCAGAAAGAAGATTTAAGGTCAAGTCTTTAGAAAGATGTATGAGGCAGTTACACTAAATAAATGAAACATATATATATATATATATATATATATATATATATATATATATATATATATATATATATATATATATATATATATATATATATATATATATCTTAGAGAGAAAGAGAGCAGGTGCAGTGTCCACCCTTGCACCTTTGCTAGGGTTTAAATCTTGATGAACGTCTGTGGTGGCTACAGTTGGCACCAACACTAACACTTTCACTAACAGTCAATCATCGCTGGTTGGCAAGCAGACATATAAGCTGCTGGCAAGATGACTGCTGGCAGACACGCAGGCCGATGGCAGACAGGCAGACACAGAGGCTGGTATCAGGCAGACTCTATGGTACTCACAGAACCATCCTCATCGTTGTTGCTTGACTTCTGTTATTCTCTCACAAAACTCCAGTAGGTCAGCAGCTAAATACTGACTTTCTTTTAAGAAAGTCAGTGGTTGCGAGGAGCTCAGTCAGCCTCGTGCTCACTGTGTGTTCCAGTCAGTGGTTGCGAGGTGCTCAGTCAGCCTCGTGCTCACTGTGTGTTCCAGTAGTTTGAACAGTAAATAGTCAGTGAATCTGACTTTAGTTCAGCGTCGCCTCAGCCGTCCCCGTGATTGGCTGTTGGGACGATATTTGCATGTTTCCAGTGGTACGTTAATTTACCTATCAGTATTGATACGTACACGTTCATGTACTGTATAGGTAATGTACAATGTACATGTACATACGTTAACGACGTTCTTGCACTTCCGAGTGTAGGGTTGCGGGTAAGAAGGTGCACTCACCTATATGTCATTGCAGGGGTTGAGTCTCAGCTCCTGGCCCCGCCTCTTCGCTGGTCGCTACTCGGTTTACTCTCCTGTCTGATTTAAACCTTGTCGTGCTCGTTCTTAAAGCTATGTATGGATCCTGTCTCTAATCACTTCGCAGTCTAGATCTTTCCATTTCCTGACAACTCTAAAGTTAAAAAAATATTTTCAAACGTCACTTTAACTCATCTGTGTTTAACTTCCAGCTATGCTCACGTGTACCTGATTCCCGCCTCTTGAACAATTTGCCCCTGCCAACGCTATGAATACCTCTCAGTATTTTGTACATTGTTATGGTGTCAATCTTTGTTTTTCTCTTCCCTAACATCACTAAGCTCAGCTCATCTGTGTCTCTTCATATCCTTAGCTTCTCAAACCTCTTAGTTCCTCATACTTCCTCATACCTCCTCATACCTCTCGTTGCAAATCTCTTCACTTTTTCCAGCTTCTTGGCATACTTTTTACAGGTGTGGGTTTAATCCTGGCGCTGCGTACTCGACGATCAGCCTGACAAATGACGTATATAGTGTGGTGCATAATGATAGCTGCTCACAGATTTGACAGATGTTGTCAAGGTTAACCGGTTGATGAGTGCTTCAGGAGATGTGCTTGGTACTATGCTCACCCCGAGGTCCTCCTTGTGGAAGGTTTGCACCTTTATCCCCATCCCATATCCTGTACTCTGCTTCCGGTCTTCTTTTATTTTCACCGATTTTTCATAAGTTTGCTGAGTTTAATTTCTAATAACCACTTGTCAGACCAATTCCGCAACCTCTTCAGATCAGTTTGTAGCTTTTCCTGGTCCTCACATGTTTGTATTTTGCTCATTAGTTTCAGGTCATCCGCGAACGGGGACATTTCTGACTCATTTCTTTCAAATCTTGTCGTTCACGCACACAAGAAATATTTCAGGTCCCAGTACTGACCCTTGTGGAACCCCACTCGTCCCAGTTGCCTATTCCGACACTTCTTCTCGGACACCAACTGTCTCCGTCCAGTGTATGGTGTGTGTGTGTGTGTGTGTGTGTGTGTACTCACCTATTTGTGGTTGTAGGGGTCGATTCATAGCTCCTGGCCCCTCCTCTTCACTGATCGCACTAGGTCCTCTCTCTCCCTGCTCTATGAGATTTATCAAACCTCGTCTTAAAAAACTATGTATGGTTCCTGCCTCCAATACGTCACTTTCCAGACTATTCCACTTCTTGATAACTCCATGACTAAAGAAATACTTCCTAACATCTCTCTGACTCATCTGAGTCTTCAACTCCCAATTATGACCCCTTGTTTCTGTGTCCCCTCTCTGGAACATCCCGTCTCTATCCACCTCGTCAATTCCTCGCAGTATTTTATATGTCATTATCATGTCTTACCTAACCCTCCTGTCCTCCAGTATCTTGAGGTCGATTTCCCTTAACGTTTCTTCGTAGGACATTTCCCTTAGCTCCTGGACTAGTCTTGTTGCTAACCTTTGCACTTTCTATAATTTCTTGACGTGCTTGAGCAGGTGTGGGTTCCAAACTGGTGCTGCATACTGTAATATGGGCCTGACGTACACGGTGTACAGAGTCTTGAACGATTCCTTACTGAGGCATCGGAATGCTATTCTTAGGTTTGACAGGCGCCCATATGATACAGTAGTTATCTGGTTGATGTGCGCCTCAGGAGATGTGCTCGTTATTATACTCACCCCAAGATCCTTTTCTTGAGTGAGGTTTGCAGTCTTTGGCCACTTAGCTGATACTTTGTCTGCGGTCTTCTTTGCCCTTTTTGGATCTTTATGACTTTGCATTTGGCGGGGTTAAATTCGAGGAGCAAGTTGCTGGACCAGCTTGTAGCCTGTCCATATCCCTTTGTACTCCTGCCTGATCCTCATCCGATTTAATTCTCCTCATTAACTTCATATCATCTGCAAACAGGGACACTTCTGAGTCTATCCCTTCCCTCATGTCATTCACACATACCAAAAACAGCTCTGGTCCTTGGACTGACCCCTGTGGAACCCCACTCGTCACAGGCGCCCACTCTGACACCTCGTAATGTACCATGACTTGTTGTTGCCTCCCTGTCAGGTATTCTCTGATCCATTGTAGTGCCTTTCCTGTTATGCGTGCCTGATCCTCTAGCTTTTGCACTAATCTCTTGTGAGGAACTGTGTCGAAGGCCTTCTTGCAATCCAAGAAAATGCCATCTACCCACCCCTCTCTCTCGTGTGTCACTTCCGTTACCTTGCCATAAAACTCTAGTAGGTTTGTGACACATGGTTTCCCTTCCCTGAAACCGTGCTGGTTGTCGTTTATAAACTTGTTCCTTTCTAGGTGCTCCACCACTCTCCTCCCGATAATCTTCTCTATGGCTTTGCATACTATACACGTCAGTGACACTGGTCTGTAGTTTAATGCCTAGTGTCTGTCTCCTTTCTTAAAAATTGGGACTACATTTGCCGTCTTCCATACCTCAGGTAGTTGCCCAGTTTCAATGGATGTGTTGAAGATTTTTGCTAGTGGCACACACATCATCTCTGCTCCCTCTCTAAGAACCCATGGAGAGATGTCGTCCAGTCCCACCGCCTTTGAGGTATCAAGTTCACTTATCAGCTTCTTCATCTCCTCCTTGGTTGTGTGTATTTCATCCAGCATTTGTTGGTATATTCCTTGTTGGTGTACTCCTTTATTCTGACTTCCCGGTGTCCTTTCTGTCTCCACTGCAAATACTTCCTTAAATCTCATATTGATCTCCTCACATATTTCTTGGTCGTTTCTTGTGAGCTCCCCACCTTCCTTTCTCAGCCTGATTTCCTGGTCCTTGTTTTCCTCCTGAAGTTGCTATACAAGAGCTTCGGGTCAGACTTGACTTTCGATGCTATGTCGTTTTCGTACTGTCGCTGGTCCTCCCTCCTTATCTGTGCATACTCGTTTCTGGCTCTTCAACTAATATCTTTATTTTATTGGGTTCTTTGTATTCTGTACGCTTTCCATTCTCCAGCACACTTAGTTTCTGCCCTCTTTGGGTAAACCAAGGGCTCGTTCTGGTCTTCCCATTATTTGTGTTGTTCTTGGGAACAAACCTCCCCTCTGCCTCTTTGCATTTTGTTGTCACGTAGTCCGTTATTTCGTTTACTGATTTCCCTACCAATTCTCTTTCCCACTAAACCTCTTGCAGAAAATTCCTCATGCCTTTGTAGTCCCCTCTTTTGTAACTGAGCTTTTCCCCTCCTACTCTTGTTATCCTCTCCACTTGTAACTCTCATTCAAAGCTCAGAACCACGTGATCACTAGCTCCGAGGGTCTTTCGTATGTGATGTTCTCGATGTCTGAACTACTCAAGGTGAATACGAGGTCCAGTCTTCCTGGTTCATCTTCTCTCTCTCTCTCTGGTAGTGTCCCTAACATGCTGATGCATGAGATTTTCCAGTACCACAGCCATCATCCTGGCAATTCATGTTTCGGGACCCCCATGTAGCTCTTTGTGGTTGAAATCACCCATAACTCTACCGATGTGAGCTCTTCTGGCCACCTCAGCTAGTGTGTCCACCATTGCTCTGTTGCTCTCTTCATATTCTTTTCTTGGCCTCCTGCAGTTCTGTGGTGGGTTGTACATCACTGAAATTACCACCTTAGGGCCCCCAGACTGAATTGTTCCTACTATGTAGTTCCTTTCGCCCATTTTGTCCATTCCTTCCATTTTCTCAAATCCCCACCGGTTTTTAATGAGGAGTGCAACTCCTCCTTCCCCTCTGCTCCCTCCATCTTTCCTCAGGATCTGATATCCGGGTGGGAAGATTGCATCTGTTATCATCCCGGTGAGTTTCGTTTCTGTGAGTGCTATTATGTCTGGGGATGTCTCCTTGATTCTTTCATGCCACTCCTCACATTTATTTGTTATTCCGTCCACATTCATATATCAAACCTTCAACTTCTTTTCTAAAACTGTTGTCTGGGGGGTATGTTGGGGTTGGGGAAGTGGGTTACCTGGCGAGGAACTAGGGGGGGTTGCTGTGAAGGTGGAGTTTGTGTTGAGGGGAGGTAGGGGCAGTGGGTAAGACGTGTGGCTTGTGGGTTATATTGTTTGGGTGCATTGGGGGTTGTCGGGGTTGAGGGCCTTCAGTAGGAAGTTCTGAGGGAGATTGCATTTGCTCTTCCTCCTGAGTCTGGGTTCTCCTGTCCATCTCCGTCTGTGCCTCTCCTTCCTCCTTGGGTCTTTGTACAATCTCTTTCAGTTTCTGTCTTTCTTCTCGTATTTTGTCGTGTTCTTCGTGTTCTCTGTGTGTGTGTGTATGTGTGTGGGCGTGTGAGGACGTGTGCGTGTGGGCGTGCGGGCGTGCGGGCCTGCCCCACGCCAGATGGAGCCCAGATAGTAATTAAAGAACAAGGCAACAGAGGACACTTGAAGGCGTCTCTAACATAAATTGAAATTTCTTAAGCGTGTGAGTTGTGGCACGAGAGGTGGTATTAGATGAGTAAGTGGCTGGGCATGAAGGATAATGTATGAAGGGAGACACAGAGATAAGATGATGATTTAGCTCACACAGGGGAGAGAGAGTTAAGACGATAATTGAGCTCACAGGAGGGAGAGGGAGCTTAGACGATGACTGAACTCACAGGAGGGAGAGAGAGCTAAGACAATAATTGAGCTCACAGGAGGGAGAGGGAGCTAAGATGATAACTGAGCTTACAGGAGGGAGAGGGAGCTAAGATGATAACTGAGCTCACAGGAGGGAGAGAGAGCTAAGATGATAACTGAGCTCACAGGAGGGAGAGGGAGCTAAGATGATAACTGAGCTTACAGGAGGGAGAGAGAGCTAAGATGATAACTGAGCTCACAGGAGGGAGAGGAAGCTAAGATGATAACTGAGCTCACAGGAGGGAGAGGGAGCTAAGATGATAACTGAGCTTACAGGAGGGAGAGAGAGCTAAGATGATAACTGAGCTCACAGGAGGGAGAGGGAGCTAAGATGATAACTGAGCTTACAGGAGGGAGAGGAAGCTAAGATGATAACTTAACTCACAGGAGGGAGAGGGAGCTAAGATGATAACTTAACTCACAGGAGGGAAAGGGAGCTAAGATGATAACTAAGCTCATAGAAGGGAGCAGGAGCTAAGATGATAACTAAGCTCACAAGAGAGGAGAAGTAGCTGAGCTGATAACTGAGCTCACAGGATAGATCTAAGATGATAACTGAGCTCACAGGAGAGAAACAGAATATAGTTGGTGGAAACGTCTTGAGGCTTAAAAGGTTATTTTTGTTTTCCAACTGACCAGACCTCATTAAGTGGATACAATACCATTGTCACTACTACTGTTACTACTACTACTGTTACTACTACTACTATTACTACTATTACTGTTACTACTACTACTACTACTACTATTATTACTACTACTGCTACTACTACTACTACTACTACTACTACTACTACTACTACTACTACTACTACTACTACTACTACTACTACTACTACTAATAAAATAATAATAATAATAATAATAATAATAATAATAATAATAATAATAATTATTATTATTATTATTATTAATATTATTATTATTATTATTATTATAATGATTATAAGGATATTAATAGATGATATACTTCTAGGACTGTTCCATTTACTATGGGAAATCTAGAAAGCTTGAAGACCTCGTCACAGAAGCCAAGAAAGTTCCAAGACCTCGTCACAGACGCCAAGAAAGTTCCAAGACCTCATAACAGAAGCCAAGAAAGTTCCAAGACCTCGTAACAGAAGCCAAGAAAGTTCCAAGACCTCGTAACAGAAGCCAAGAAAGTTCCAAGACCTCGTCACAGACGCCAAGAAAGTTCCAAGACCTCGTAACAGAAGCCAAGAAAGTTCCAAGACCTCGTCACAGACGCCAAGAAAGTTCAAAGACCTCGTAACAGAGGCCAAGAAAGTTCCAAGACCTCGTCACAGGAGCCAAGAAAGTTCCAAGAACTCGTCACAGACGCCAAGAAAGTTCCAAGACCTCGTCACAGACGCCAAGAAAGTTCCAAGACCTCGTAACAGAAGCCAAGAAAGTTCCAAGACCTCGTAACAGGAGCCAAGAAAGTTCCAAGACCTCGTAACAGGAGCCAAGAAAGTTCCAAGACCTCGTCACAGACGCCAAGAAAGTTCCAAGACCTCGTAACAGAAGCCAAGAAAGTTCCATGACCTCGTCACAGACGCCAAGAAAGTTCCAAGACCTCGTAACAGAAGCAAAGAAAGTTCCAAGACCTCGTAACAGGAGCCAAGAAAGTTCCAAGACCTCGTCACAGACGCCAAGAAAGTTCCAAGACCTCGTAACAGAAGCCAAGAGTGTTTCAAGACCTCGTCACAGACGCCAAGAAAGTTCCAAGACCTCGTAACAGACTCCAAGAAAGTTCCAAGACCTCGTCACAGACGCCAAGAAAGTTCCAAGACCTCGTAACAGGAGCTAAGAAAGTTCCAAGACCTCGTCAAAGACGCCAAGAAAGTTCCAAGACCTAGTAACAGAAGCCAAGAAAGTTTCAAGACCTCGTCACAGACGCCAAGAAAGTTCCAAGACCTCGCAACAGAAGCCAAGAAAGTTCCAAGACCTCGTCACAGACGCCAAGAAAGTTCCAAGACCTCGTCACAGACGCCAAGAAAGTTCCAAGACCTCGTCAAAGACGCCAAGAAAGTTCCAAGACCTCGTCACAGGAGCCAAGAAAGTTCCAAGACCTCGTAACAGGAGCCAATAAAGTTCCAAGACCTCGTCAAAGACGCCAAGAAAGTTCCAAGACCTCGTAACAGAAGCCAAGAAAGTTTCAAGACCTCGTCACAGACGCCAAGAAAGTTCCAAGACCTCGCAACAGAAGCCAAGAAAGTTCCAAGACCGCGTCACAGACGCCAAGAAAGTTCCAAAACCTCGACACAGACGCTAAGAAAGTTCCAAGACCTCGACACAGACGCCAAGAAAGTTCCAAGACCTCGACACAGACGCCAAGAAAGTTCCAAGACCTCGCCACAGGAGCCAAGAAAGTTCCAAGACCTCGTCACAGACACCAAGAAAGTTCCAAGACCTCGTCACAGGAGCCAAGAAAGTTCCAAGACCTCGTCACAGACGCCAAGAAAGTTCCAAGACTTCGTCGTCGGAGAAGCCACCAGAGAATCTCTTGGTAAGGACAATTGACGACACATCTAACATACGACACATTCTTATTTGTAAAAACAAATCGTTGGCTGCGTCAGCACCGTGGTGATGCAGCCAACGTATATAACAGTGACACAGTGGGAAGCAAAGTTAGCTATGTTTACCTCCCTGTCACATTCCATCACCCAGGATGATGCATCCCTGCATCACCTGATGCAGTGTCAGTCTGGCCCTGGAGACTTCAGTACAGTGACAAAGACATCTTGTATTAATTACACCATGGGAGCAAACTACGGTACGGGTGGGGTTAGAACCCATGGCGAGTGACTCACTCGCTATGAGTTCTAACCCCACTTGTACCCTTGTTTGTTTGTAGCCGTGTTATTTCGATTTCATGAGATAATTACACTATGGGTTCAGTAGTTACGATGCTTCTTTCCAGTACTGTTCTAATTCGTCCCTTTTTTTTTTTTTTTTTTATCTGTCCACTTCAACTCTGCCTCTTCCAGTTCTTCCCTTCCACACTTTCTGACAGTCACTGTGAGGTCTTCCCTAGACCAGTCTCTCAGTCACTGTGAGGTCTTCCCTAGACCAGTCTCTCAGTCACTGTGAGGTCTTCCCTAGATCAGTCTCTCAGTCACTGTGAGGTCTTCCCTAGACCAGTCTCTCAGTCACTGTGAGGTCTTCCCTAGACCAGTCTCTCAGTCACTGTGAGGTCTTCCCTAGACCAGTCTCTCAGTCACTGTGAGGTCTTCCCTAGACCAGTCTCTCAGTCACTGTGAGGTTTTCCCCTAGACCAGTCTCTCAGTCACTGTGAGGTCTTCCCTAGACCAGTCTCTCAGTCACTGTGAGGTCTTCCCTAGACCAGTCTCTCAGTCACTGTGAGGTCTTAACTAGACCAGTCTCTCAGTCACTGACCGTCACTGGTGGAGGTGTCACACTCAGGTGGTAGAAAAAAAAAGCGCCAGTCAGAGGTGTCAGGCACTCAGACGCCGGAAAAAAACGCGTCACAATCAAGATTTAGGACGATGTTTCCCACGATGTAATCATTAGGTGTCCAGGGAGGGGCAGGGTGAGGGAGGGGCAGGGTGAGGGAGGGGCAGGGTGAAAGAGGGGCAGGGTGAGGGAGGGGCAGGTGAGACAAAACGAACTATGATCAGAGCGATGGTAAGGAGGAGGAGGAAGAGAAAGAGGAGAAGGAGGAGGATCCCAGGCAAATGGACTAACCATCTGCAGTTTTCACATGAAAACAGCTCTGACTGCTTCATATTTTTTCGTAATCATAAAATATCCAGAGATTGTGACCCTCACTGCCCACCACTGGTACACACCATGTACACACCATGTACACACCATGTACACACCATGTACACACCATGTACACACCATGTACACACCATGTACACACCATGTACACACCATGTACACACCATGTACACACCATGTGCACACCATGTACGTACCATGTACACACCATGTACACACCATGTGCACACCATGTGCACACCATGTACACACCATGTGCACACCATGTACACACCATGCCCACAACGTACCCATGTACACACCATGCCCACCATGTAAACAAGTACACACCATGCCCACCATGTACCCATTTACACACCATGTACCCATTTACACACCATGTACCCATTTACACACCATGTACACACCATGCCCACCACGTACCCATGTACACACCATGCCCACCATGTAAACAAGTACACACGATGCACACCATGTACCCATTTACACACCATGTACACACCATGTCCACCATGTACCCATGTACACACCATGCCCACAATGTAAACAAGTACACACCATGTACACACCATGCCCACCACGTACCCATGTACACACCATGCCCACCATGTAAACAAGTACACACCATGCCCACCATGTACCCATTTACACACCATGTACCCATTTACACACCATGTACCCATTTACACACCATGTACACACAATGCCCACCATGTACACACTAAAGGTGTCTACAATACAGTATTTTCCGCCATATAAGGCGCACGAGCATGTAAAACATATAAGACAATCTTTCCAGTCACTTGTAACGTTACAAGAGCCTTCCCTTGATCCTGACCTTGAGCATATAAGGCGCAGCTTGATTTTCCAAGACTTTTTATCAAAAAAGCGCGCCTTATATGGCGGAAAATACGGTACATACTCGTGTAGATATATTTTATGTTTCGTGGAGCTTCTTGTGGTGGAAAGTCGTAGCTCGGAAGGCTTGTGGGGACGGTGGGCACTTGCCAGGCACAGTGGGCACTTGCCAGGCACGGTGGGCACTTGCTAGGTACGGTGAGCACTTGCCAGGCACGGTGGGCACTTGCTAGGTACGGTGAGCACTTGCCAGGCACGGTGAGCACTTGCCAGGCACGGTGAGCACTTGCCAGGCACGGTGAGCACTTGCCAGGCACGGTGGGCACTTGCCAGGCACGGTGGGCACTTGCCAGGCACGGTGGGCACTTGCCAGGCACGGTGAACACTTGCTAGGTACGGTGAGCACTTGCCAGGCACGGTGAGCACTTGCCAGGCACGGTGGGCACTTGCCAGGCACAGTGGGCACTTGCCAGGCACGGTGAGCACTTGCCAGGCACGGTGGGCACTTGCCAGGCACGGTGGGCACTTGCCAGGCACGGTGGGCACTTGCTAGGTACGATTGCACTTGCTAGGTACGGTGGGCACTTGCTAGGTACGGTGGGCACTTGCTAGGTACGGTAGGCACTTGCTAGGTACGGTAGGCACTTGCTAGGTACGGTTGGCACTTGCTAGGTACGGTTGGCACTTGCTAGGTACGGTGTGAACTTGCTAGGCACGGTGGGCACGTGCTAAGCACGGTGGGCACTTGCTAGGAACGATTGCACTTGCTAGGTACGGTGGGCACTTGCTAGGTACGGTGGGCACTTGCTAGGTACGGTAGGCACTTGCTAGGTACGGTAGGCACTTGCTAGGTACGGTTGACACTTGCTAGGTACGGTTGGCACTTGCTAGGTACGGTGTGAACTTGCTATGCACGGTGGGCACGTGCTAAGCACGGTGGGCACTTGCTATGCACGGTGTGCACTTGCTAGGCACGGTGAGCACTTGCCAGGCACGGTGGGCACTTGCTATGCACGGTGGGCACTTGCTAGGTACGGTGAGCACTTGCCAGGCACGGTGAGCACTTGCCAGGCACGGTGAGCACTTGCCAGGCACGGTGGGCACTTGCCAGGCACGGTGGGCACTTGCCAGGCACGGTGGGCACTTGCCAGACACGGTGGGCACTTGCTAGGTACGGTGAGCACTTGCCAGGCACGGTGGGCACTTGCCAGGCACGGTGGGCACTTGCCAGGCACAGTGGGCACTTGCCAGGCACGGTGAGCACTTGCCAGGCACGGTGGGCACTTGCCAGGCACGGTGGGCACTTGCCAGGCACGGTGGGCACTTGCTAGGTACGATTGCACTTGCTAGGTACGGTGGGCACTTGCTAGGTACGGTTAACACTTGCTAGGTACGGTTGGCACTTGCTAGGTACGGTTGGCACTTGCTAGGTACGGTGTGAACTTGCTAGGCACGGTGGGCACGTGCTAAGCACGGTGGGCACTTGCTAGGCACGGTGGGCACTTGCTAGGCACGGTGAGCACTTGCTAGGCACGGTGGGCACTTGCTATGCACGGTGGGCACTTGCTAGGCACGGTGGGCACTTCCTATGCACGGTGGGCACTTGCTAGGCACGGTGAGCACTTGCTAGGCACGGTGGGCACTTGCTATGCACGGTGGACATTTGCTAGGTAGGGTGGGCACTTGCTAGGTACGGTGGGCACTTGCTAGGTACGGTGGGCACTTGCTAGGTACGGTGAGCACTTGCTAGGTACGGTGAACACTTGCTAGGTACGGTGGGCACTTGCTATGCACGGTGGGCACTTGCTAGGCACGGTGGGCACTTGCTAGGCACGGTGGACATTTGCTAGGTAGGGTGGGCACTTGCTAGGTACGGTGGGCACTTGCTAGGTACGGTGGGCACTTGCTAGGTACGGTGAGCACTTGCTAGGTACGGTGAACACTTGCTAGGTACGGTGGGCACTTGCTATGCACGGTGGGCACTTGCTAGGCACTGTGGGCACTTGCTAGGCACGGTGGACATTTGCTAGGTAGGGTGGGCACTTGCTAGGTACGGTGGGCACTTGCTAGGT
This sequence comes from Cherax destructor, assembly GCA_009830355.1. NCBI lineage: Eukaryota > Metazoa > Arthropoda > Malacostraca > Decapoda > Parastacidae > Cherax > Cherax destructor. The sequence continues at coordinate 78,249 of WNWK01005789.1, read as the reverse complement.
ACGGTGGGCACTTGCTAGGTACGGTGAGCACTTGCTAGGTACGGTAGGCACTTCCTAGGTACGGTGGGCACTTGCCAGGCACGGTGAGCACTTGCTAGGTACGATTAGCACTTGCTAGGTACGGTGGACACTTGCTAGGTACGGTGAGCACTTGCTAGGCACGGTGAGCACTTGCTAGGTACGGTAGGCACTTGCTAGGTACGGTGGACACTTGATAGGTACGGTGGGCACTTGCTAAGCACGGTGGGAACGTGCTAGGCACGGTGGGCACTTGCTAGGCACGGTTGACACCTGCTAGGGACAGTGGGCATTTGCTAGGCACGGTGAGCACTTGCTAGGCTCAGTGAGCACTTGCTAGGTACGATGGGCACTTGCTAGGTACGATGGGCACTTGCTAGGCACGGTGGGCACTTGCTAGGCACGGTGGACATTTGCTAGGTACGGTGGGTACTTGCTAGGTACGGTGGGCACTTGCTAGGTACGGTGGGCACTTGCTAGGTACGGTGATCACTTGCTAGGTACGGTGGGCACTTGCTATGCACGGTGGGCACTTGCTAGGCACGGTGGGCACTTGCTAGACACGGTGGACATTTGCTAGGTACGGTGGGCACTTGCTAGGTACGGTGGGCACTTGCTAGGTACGGTGGGCACTTGCTAGGTACCGTGAGCACTTGCTAGGAACGGTGGGCACTTGCTAGGTACGGTGGACACTTGCTAGGTACGGTGGGTACTTGCTAGGTACGATGGGCACTTGCTAGGCACGGTGGGTATTTGCTAGGTACGATGTGCATTTGCTAGGCACGGTGGGCATTTGCTAGGCACGGTGGGCACTTGCTAGGTACGGTGGGCACTTGATAAGCACGGTGGGCATTTGCTAGACACGGTAGGTACTTGCTAGGTACGGTGGGCACTTGCTAGGTACGGTGGGAATTTGCTAGGCACGGTGAGCATTTGCTGGCCACGGTAGGCACTTGCTAGGAACAGTGAACACTTGCTAGACACGGTAGGCACTTACTAGGCAAGGTGGGCACTTGTTCAAGTGTTCATGGGTAACTGCCTGGTCATGGTCTGTGGCCTGGTGGCAAAAGCTCTCTCTTCACACGCTGAGGATCCGGGTTCGATTCCCGGCGAAGGGGTGTAAACTTCGGACGTGTTTCCTTACACCGTTTGTCTATGTTCACCCATCACTAAAATGGGTACCTGGGTGTTAGTCGACTGGTGTGGGTCGCATCCTGGGACAAAACTGACCTAATTTGCCATAAATGCTCAGCATAACAGGCGGCTTTCTGTATAGTAGTATGTCATTGATGTCAGCTAGGACTGTATACCTTGTACATGTACTTGTAGTAAATAAAGATACTATTATAGTAATAATAATAATAATAATAATAATTATTATTATTATTATTATTATTATTATTATTATTATTATTATTATTATTATTATTATTATTATTATTATTATATTGTACCTAGACTGGTTCAGGTGTTATCCAGACTGCAGTACCTAGACTGGTTCAGGTGTTATCCAGACTGCAGTACCTAGACTGGTTCAGGTGTTATCCAGACTGCAGTACCTAGACTGGTTCAGGTGTTATCCAGACTGCAGTACCTAGACTGGTTCAGGTGTTATCCAGACTGCAGTACCTAGACTGGTTCAGGTGTTATCCAGTCTGCAGTACCTAGACTGGTTCAGGTGTTATCCAGACTGCAGTACCTAGACTGGTTCAGGTGTTATCCAGACTGCAGTACCTAGACTGGTTCAGGTGTTATCTAGACTAAAGTACCTAGACTGGTTCAGGTGTTATCCAGACTGCAGTACCTAGACTGGTTCAGGTGTTATCCAGTCTGCAGTACCTAGACTGGTTCAGGTGTTATCCAGACTGCAGTACCTAGACTGGTTCAGGTGTTATCCAGACTGCAGTACCTAGACTGGTTCAGGTGTTATCCAGTGTGCAGTACCTAGACTGGTTCAGGTGTTATCCAGTGTGCAGTACCTAGACTGGTTCAGGTGTTATCCAGACTGCAGTACCTAGACTGGTTCAGGTGTTATCCAGTCTGCAGTACGTAGACTGGTTCAGGTGTTATTAAGACTGCAGTACCTAGACTGGTTCAGGTGTTATTAAGACTGCAGTACCTAGACTGGTTCAGGTGTTATCCAGACTGCAGTACCTAGACTGGTTCAGGTGTTATTAAGACTGCAGTACCTAGACTGGTTCAGGTGTTATCCAGACTGCAGTACCTAGACTGGTTCAGGTGTTATCCAGACTGCAGTACCTAGACTGGTTCAGGTGTTATTAAGACTGCAGTACCTAGACTGGTTCAGGTGTTATTAAGACTGCAGTACCTAGACTGGTTCAGGTGTTATTAAGACTGCAGTACCTAGACTGGTTCAGGTGTTATCCAGACTGCAGTACCTAGACTGGTTCAGGTGTTATCCAGACTGCAGTACCTAGACTGGTTCAGGTGTTATCCAGACTGCAGTACCTAGACTGGTTCAAGTGTTATCCAGACTGCAATACCTAGACTGGTTCAGGTGTTATCCAGACTGCAGTACCTAGACTGGTTCAGGTGTTATCCAGACTGCAGTACCTAGACTGGTTCAGGTGTTATCCAGACTGCAGTACCTAGACTGGTTCAAGTGTTATCCAGACTGCAGTACCTAGACTGGTTCAGGTGTTATCCAGACTGCAGTACCTAGACTGGTTCAGGTGTTATCCAGACTGCAGTACCTAGACTGGTTCAGGTGTTATCCAGACTGCAGTACCTAGACTGGTTCAGGTGTTATCCAGGCTGCAGTACCTAGACTGGTTCAGGTGTTATCCAGACTGCAGTACCTAGACTGGTTCAACTGTTATCCAGACTGCAGTACCTAGACTGGTTCAGGTGTTATCCAGACTGCAGTACCTAGACTGGTTCAAGTGTTATCCAGACTGCAGTACCTATACTGGTTCAGGTGTTATCTAGACTACAGTACCTAGACTGGTTCAGGTGTTATCCAGACTGCAGTACCTAGACTGGTTCAGGTGTTATCCAGACTGCAGTACCTAGACTGGTTCAGGTGTTATCCAGACTGCAGTACCTCCTGGTGGTTCACTTGGTTCCCGTGGTCTTGAGAAGTCATGACGGCGACCATAAAGCTCAGAGAGTGAAGGATCTCGTCTCAAACTGTTCACCAGTCGAGTATCAGAAATAAATACGGAGGGCCAAGTTCTGGACACTCTGAGGTCTCAGCACGTTGCATTTGGGAGTAAGTTTGAAATGATACGCATGGATATTCTAGTATGGGGCGTATCATCAACTTGTAAAGGCGATTCTTAAGGTGCGTTGGAGCGACTGGGTAAGGTCTATCTACTACTGGAGGGTCATTAAGGCTGCAGGTCACCTTTGATTCACAAGAATTCTTTAATCCCTAAAATAGGAATTAAATTCTCAGAGCATTTTAAACTGATAGATACATATCTCTTAGTGTATATACGGTGAGAGATAAATACCGGAAATACACAACTCTCAGTGTATTTGCATACATACAGACATACACACCTATCGGTTCTATACCTTAAAAGGGTGGATATCACGTGAGCTTTCTTAGTAGAGGCTGTCCCTTAGGGGCATGTGGGTAGGCTAAGGGGTAGTGGGAGGGGTTACGTGGGAACCATTTTTTTTTTTTGTCATGGGAGAGAGTGAAGGGTTAAGGGGTTAGGCGGCCGCCTTGGCTGGGTTAACCAAGCCACTCTGGGTCATGGAAATGGTCGTCTGGGTTACGCTTCTGCTGCTGTTTCCTCTGAACCAGCAGCTCAGAGAGACAGGTTGGGGCAACGTTTCGCTCTTTGTAGAGTTTCCAACACTATACAGAGAGAAACGTTGGCCCAGTGAGAGGTTGTTATTCAACGTAAGTATTTTCTTTACTACTGTTAGATGTCATCCTCTACCAGGATTATTATTATTATTATTATTATTTTTATTATTATTATTATTATTATTATTATTATTATTATTATTATTATTGTTAACACATCGGCCGTTTCCCACCAAGGCAGGGTGGCCCGAAAAAAAAAAACTTTCATCATCATTCACTCCATAACTGTCTTGCCAGTGGCATGTTTACACTATAGTTATAAAACTGCAACATTAACACCCCTCCTTCAGAGTACAGACACTGTACTTACCATCTCCAGGACTCAAGTCCGGCCTGCCGGTTTCCCTGAATCCCTTCATAAATGTTACTTTGCTCACACTCCAACAGCACGTCAAGTATTAAAAACCATTTGTCTTCATTCACTCCTATCAAATACGCTCATGCATGCTTGCTTGAAGTCCAAGCCCCTTGCACACAAAACCTCCTTTACCCCCTCCCTCCAACCTTTCCTAGCCCGACCCCTACCCCGCCTTCCCTCCACTACAGATTTATACAGTCTTGCAGTCATTCTACTTTGTTCCAGCCTCTCTACATGTCCAAACCACCTCAACAACCCCTCCTCAGCCCTCTGGATTATAGTCTTGGTAATCCCGCACCTCCTCCTAATTTCCACACTACGAATTCTCTGCATTATATTCACACCACACATTGATCTCAGACATGACATCTCCACTGCCTCCAGCCTTCTCCTCATTGCAACATTCACCTCCCATGCTTCACACCCATATAAGAGCGTTGGTATAACTATACTCTCATACATTCCCCTCTTTACTTCCATGGACAAAGTTCTTTGTCTCCACAGACTCCTAAGTGTACCACTTACCCTTTTACCCTCATCAATTCTATGATTTACCTCATCCATCATAGACCCTTTTAAAGTCGTAACAACCTGCTTTTAACATTTATATCTTTATCCCATCAATCCCAGCTGCTTTACCCCCTTTCATTCTACCCACTGCCTCACGAACTTCCCCCACACTCACAACTGGTTCTTCCCTATTCCTACAAGATGTTATTCCTCCTTGCCCTATACACGAAATCACAGCTTCCCTGTCTTCATCAACATTTAACAATTACTTAAAATATTCCCTCCATCTTCCCGATACCTCTAACTCTCCATTTAATAACTCTCCTCTCCTATTTTTAACTGACAAATCCATTTGTTCCCTAGGCTTCCTCAGCTTATTATTATTATTATTATTATTATTATTATTATTATTATTATTATTATTATTATTATTATTATTATTATTATTATTATAGGTGGCAATCAGGTTTGATCAAAGTGAAGAGGAGCTTTAGTTTCTATAATTATAACAATAATTAGATAGTGGTGGGGAAGTAAGGGAGAAAGATGGTGGGGGAGAAGAGGAAGGAGGTGGTGGGGGAGAAGGGAAGGGAAGTGGTAGGGAGGAGTGGAAGGATATGGTGGGGACGAGGGAGGAGAAACGAAAATCAAAAGGCAGACGCAGTACCCACGGGTTCTGCCACTGCATGACTGAGTGCATAAACTGAGAGCGCTAGGTATGAAGGGTTAGTTAGGCAAGTGAAAAGTCGACTTTTTAACAAATTGAGCACAAAGAGAAGCGCTAAATAAAAAAATTAGCTAAGTGAAAATCTCATTAGAAACTTGGTGTTGCTAGTAGCACTGATTAGTATTATTGAGACTGACACTTTTTGGTATTAGACTGTTAAGAAATTACCCAGACGCTCCCATTACAAATCTTACTAAATGTCTATAAATAAATAAACACAGATGTAAATGGGTTGTGAGAATATGAAATTACATTAAATGTTGTAACTTGCACGAAGTGTATCACTGTAGACAACATACTTGGAGCCCCTCCCAAGAAGCTCATTACTAGTAATACCTTCCTTAAATCACTTGTAAAAACAATTGTTTAGGAAGAAATTTCTCTCTTAACTATTAGTAATAATTTATCACAAGTTATATACAGTGATGTACGTATCTAAGCAGGAGTCTACTAGCAGGGTTGCATCTGTCCTTGTCACCTAACTAGATAACAAGTATACACTAAGAATAAACAAACTGAATTGTTTGTCATCCTAATGACGCTGAAGTTAACTTATGACACTGAACTTTTAACTCTATGATTATTACTGATTCTATGTCATCACTGAAGACTCGTGACTCACATAATGACTCTAACAACATTGTTCATTGGAGAAGCCAGGTAAAGATACTAAAAAATCATAAGGAAAAGAAAATAATATACATTATTTATGGAGTCCATCACCCAATGAATTACTCCTTCATAATAAAGTAGATAACCACTTCTTTCAGTCTGTCCGACTCACGGATGATCAAAATAAATAGAATATGTCCAGCCTTGTGGTCACTATGTAGAACACAATGTGCTTCATTGTCCGCTTAGTAAGGTATAAATAAACAGTATAATAACGTACGTAATATATGATAAGTATCTTGTTTAATGAGGACAAGATACCAAACATTTTAAGCAAATATCCTACATTTACCTGCACAGGATTAAGTGTATATATATATATATATCCAGATTTATTCCTGTTTACCTTGTTGGGGCCTAGTTCTTAGGCTTTTTGTGTATCCATACCGTCCACTGGATGGGTATGGGGCACACAATAAACTAGCCACTTCGGTGGCAAAATCTAATATATAAAGTTCGGTACCACAAGGCTTTGTCCTGGCGTCTATACTGTTTCTTAGGCTCATAGCGGACACAGACAAAAACGGCCGCCACAGATTCATATCATCATTTGCAGATGATACCAGAATAAGCATGAAAAATGATCTCGGTAGAAGACACTTGACATTTTCAAGAAAATAATGAAGTCTTCCATTGGGCGTTGAAGAATAACATAACGTTCATTGGTGACAGTTCCAACTGCTTAGTTATGGAAAGAATGAATAACTCTAAAGGGACACTGTATGCAAAACGCAAGAAGGTCACCAAACAGAACGAAAGAAACATGTGATGGATTTGGGTGTAATAATGTTAACTGATCTGTCTTTTAAAGAACACAATAAGGCAAATGTCACGACAGCCAGGAACATGACAGAATGGATAACGAGGATTTTCAACATAAGAAAAATAATGCCACTTGTTCCCTCTCTTGCCTAGAGTACTGAGTTTTTGCGGCTCCACCCAGGGCAAGAGATGTATAGAGAGCTCGTTTACACAAAGAGCCAATGCCTTAAAAACCTAAATATGTACTCAGTGTAGGAGAGAGAGGTATATGACAATTTATTCGTGGCAGATGCTTGACGGTCTAGTTCCAAATCTGCACACCTCCGAAACAGCGTCCTGGAGTGAGAGATACTGGAGAAAATATAATATAAACCCAGTGAAATGCAGGGGCGCCGTGGCTACTATAAGAGATCAATATATTAACATCCGTGGTCCAAGACTATTCAGCCTTCTACCAGAAGATATTATAAACACTGCCGGAATAAGTGTAGAAGTCTTCAAGATTAAACTCGACAAATACCTCCGCCAAGTGCCGGATCAACCAGGCTGTGATGGATAAATGGGCAAGCGGGCCGCCAGCAACAAGAGCCTGAGTGAGCAGGCAAGCACCGGACAAGCCTATCTTAGGGCCGGGTTCCGGGATTAGGAAGGCTCTCGAAACCCTTCAAAAGTATGTCAGAGGTAAAGGTGAGGGCATGGGTGTAATGGTGATAGGGGAGGGGGGTAGCGTGAGAGCCTCAGCGACTGGGGAGGGGAAGGGAGAGGGGAAGAAGAGAGGGGTGGGTTCGGAGGAGATGAAGCAGGTGATGAAGGGAGCAAGATGGCTGCCCAGATAACAATTACCCAGGGCTGCCCCGAGTGACTCTGGCCATCGCTGCGTCACTCTCCCCCTGGCTGCGCCTCCCTCAAGTAATTACCCCACGTTGACGCCGTCTTTGGCGACACCAAAGACGGCGTCAACGTGGGGTAATTACTTGAGGGAGGCGCAACCAGGGGGGGGGGGAGGGACGCAGCGATGGCCAGAGTCACTCGGGGCAGCCCTGGGTAATTGTTATCTGGGCAGCCATCTTGCTCCCCTTCGTTGCCCTCCGTGTCTTCAGCAGTGAATTCCTTGAAAAGGCGAGCTCTTTCATCGAACAAGTATTTACGAAGCTTCGCTATTCTCGTCACTTCATCAGATATTGTAGGCGGCGTGTACATAGCATCTACTCACCTAGAGTGATACCGAAGAAAGATGTGATGTAAATGGACCACGATACGGGCGGGGTTAGAACCCATGGCGAGTGAGTCGTTAAACTCCAGGCCAGTGCGTAAACCACTGGGCCAGCTGGCTACAATAAGATTCATCCAACTTTGTGAATTTCATTGTAGCCAGCTGGCTCAGCGTCTTACGCACTGACCTGGAGTTTAACCCCACCAGTACCGTGGTTTGTTTGCCATTGTGTTATTACGGTTTTTTTGAGTTGTGGTGTAAATGGTTTAGAAAAACCGACAACTTGAAGAATGAGACATTTGTCCAACATTTGGGAATCGTTACTGAGAAAACGTTTCGCCAGTCAGTGGCTTCTACAGTCCAATACAGAGAAGAACGATGGAGGATGAGCAGGTGTGTGTGTGTGTGTGTGTGTGTGCGTGTGAGTGTGTGTGTGTGTGTGTGTGTGTGATGTGTGTGTGTGTGTGTGTGTGTGTGTGTGTGTGTGTGTGTGTGTGTGTGTGTGTGTGTGTGTGTGTGTGTGTGTGTGTGTGTGTGTGTGTGTGTGTGTGTGTGTGTGTGTGTGTGTGTGTGTGTGTGTGTGTGTGTGTGTGCGTGTTTGCAAAACAGGTGTGTGACTGTATGGAGAGGATTTGATTGGAGAGGCTAGCGGTGGTGTAAATCAACACACACCCGTAGTTACCTAGAGCAACAACTAGTTTCCAGCAGAGGAAGCAGCCACACCTGTAGTTAACCTGAGTAACGACCAGTTCCAGAGTGAGAACTCCGTCACGTCTCTTTAAGTCCCAACACGCCAACACCAAACTCATTTGTAAAAAGAGTTAGACATTTAAATTTTTTATCCTTGGAGGGAGGAGGGTGTCACGATGCTCTTGATTCAAGGAATTAGAGCATAAAAAACAAAAGGCCACAATACCGTGACTGGAACAATACACAAATAAACCACAACGACGTTTCGGTCCGACTTGGACCATTTACAAAATCACACTAACACAAAAGAGTGAGGGAGCCAGTGTATATAGGCTAGGGGGAAAGGGAAGGGACCAAGAGAGGAAGAAAAAGAAGTAGTGGCAGTGGAAGAGCTGTTAGTAGAATTGAAGTTTCCATCCCCTGTTAAGATTCGCATCGCAAAGCTAGTTTTTTTTTTAAAGGTACAACGTTTTGCTCTTCGAAGAGCTTTATAAAGTCATAAGTTTCATGTAAACAATTTTTAAATCTTAGGATTAAACGTGATTATCTTCCATCGCTAGATGTTGTGGGTCTAAGGGTTTAGCGCTTCACCTTGATTATAATAATCATAATGTCCTCGAAATTCATTGTTATTATCCATCACTCACTGTTACTCCAGTTACTCATAAATGAGACTGTTAACTGCAGGGCTTTAGCTTTGCTTGGTACTCTAAAGTTCCTTCAGATGACTGCCTCAGGTTCCTTCAGATGACTGCCTCAGGTTCCTTCAGATGACTGCCTCAGGTTCCTTCAGATGACTGCCTCAGGTTCCTTCAGATGACTGCCTCAGGTTCCTTCAGATGACTGCCTCAGGTTCCTTCAGATGACTGCCTCAGGTTCCTTCAGATGACTGCCTCAGGTTCCTTCAGATGACTGCCTCAGGTTCCTTCAGATGACTGCCTCAGGTTCCTTCAGATGACTGCCTCAGGTTCCTTCAGATGACTACCTCATGTTCCTTCAGATGAAATTAAGACACATATGCAACATCTGCGTATCTTTATAGTAGACGTTTCGCCATCCAGTGGCTTTATCAATACAAAATCCTAGGACATAATATGAAGAGAGTAGAACTATATACAAAAGATGAGGTAATCAGTGCCTCAGCCTTGGAGTTTGTGTATTCAGCACCGTAGGTCAGACAGCAACATCATGGAGTCTTGATTCTGAGGACCTGCACATAACCTTCTTCACGGCTACGACTACTACTACAACTAACCCATCTCTTTGGGTATGACTTACTTACACTGGGAAATCCCGTCTACCAGTGACTATGCCCTCGTCTGCTACCCGTCCCTCTCAGCTGTCGCCTATTTAAGGTCAAGCCTCCTAACCTGATCTTCATAATCTCCAGACCTACGGTGCTGAACACACCAACTCCAAGGCCGAGGCACTGATTACCTCATCTTTTGTATATAGTTCTACTCTCTTCATATTATGTCCTAGGATTTTGTATTGATAAAGCCACTGGAGGGCGAAACGTTTACTATAAAGATACCCAGATGTTGCGCATGTGTCTTAATTTCATATTGTCGGTATTGTATACCTTTCTTGTACTACTTCATTCAGATGACTGCCTCCGGTTCCTTCAGATAACTACCTCATGTTCCTTCAGATAATTGCCTCAGGCTCCTACAGATGACTACCTCATGTTCCTTCAAATAATTGCCTCAGGTTCCTTCAGATGACTGCCTCAGGTTCCTTCAGATGACTACCTCATGTTCCTTCAGATGACTGCCTCAGGTTCCTTCAGATGACTGCCTCAGGTTCCTTCAGATGACTGCCTCGGGTTCCTTCAGATGACTTTCTCATGTTCCTTCAGAAGACTACCTCAGGTTCCTTCAGATGACTGCCTCAGGTTCCTTCAGATGACTGTCTCAGGTTCCTTCAGACGACTGCCTCATGTTCCTTCAGATGACTGCCTCAGGTTCCTTCAGATGACTGTCTCAGGTTCCTTCAGATAATTGCCTCAGGCTCCTACAGATGACTACCTCATGTTCCTTCAAATAATTGCCTCAGGTTCCTTCAGATGACTGCCTCAGGTTCCTTCAGATGACTACCTCATGTTCCTTCAGATGACTGCCTCAGGTTCCTTCAGATGACTGCCTCAGGTTCCTTCAGACGACTGCCTCAGGTTCCTTCAGATGACTGCCTCAGGTTCCTTCAGATGGCTGCCTCAGGTTCCTTCAGATGACTGCCTCGGGTTCCTTCAGATAATTGCCTCAGGCTCCTACAGATGACTACCTCATGTTCCTTCAAATAATTGCCTCAGGTTCCTTCAGATGACTGCCTCAGGTTCCTTCAGATGACTACCTCATGTTCCTTCAGATGACTGCCTCAGGTTCCTTCAGATGACTGCCTCAGGTTCCTTCAGATGACTGCCTCAGGTTCCTTCAGATGACTCCCTCAAGCTGCTTCAGATGACTGCCTCAGGTTCCTTCAGATGACTGCCTCAGGTTCCTTCAGATGACTGCCTCAGGTTCCTTCAGATGACTGTCTTGGGTTCCTTCAGATGACTACCTCATGTTCCTTCAGATGACTGCCTCGGGTTCCTTCAGATGACTTCCTCATGTTCTTTCAGATGACTACCTCAGGTTCCTTCAGATGACTGCCTCAGGTTCCTTCAGATGACTGCCTCAGGTTCCTTCAGACGACTGCCTCAGGTTCCTTCAGATGACTGCCTCATGTTCCTTCAGATGACTGCCTCGGGTTCCTTCAGATGACTTCCTCATGTTCTTTCAGATGACTACCTCAGGTTCCTTCAGATGACTGCCTCAGGTTCCTTCAGATGACTACCTCAAGTTCCTTCAGATGACTACCTCAAGTTCCTTCAGATGACTACCTCAGGTTCCTTCAGATGACTGCCTCATGTTCCTTCAGATGACTGCCTCAGGTTCCTTCAGATGACTGCCTCAGGTTCCTTCAGACGACTGCCTCAGGTTCCTTCAGACGACTGCCTCAGGTTACTTCAGACGACTGCCTCATGTTCCTTCAGATGACTGCCTCAGGTTCCTTCAGACGACTGCCTCAGGTTCCTTCAAATGACTGTCTAAGATTCCTACAGACTGAAGAAACAAGTCCTTTTCTCTGCAAGTCCCAGACTTACTCTTTTCGGCTGCTGGACCTTCCCCTTTCTCACCATATATGTGAGGCACCACTTACAAGTGTCGGCGGGCCTCGTTAAACTCATCTCAGTGCTGTTAACGCCACACTCACGGCCATATTGTGCCATCGTCTGGTATTTACACGGTGTCTGGTGCTATTCCGTGCAACTCTCTCCCTCTCGCGATGGCCATTCCAACGCCCTTAATGTTTGTATCCTTTTTCCCTGGGGTTACGTGTTTCTGTTCTGGTGTTCTCAGTATTAGACGTTGTGTCCTGGATTGATTTTCATATGCGTTGATTAATGAGGTTTATAAACAGTGTGACTGAGAGGGTTTTTTTTTCCATTGAGGGTATTTTTTTTAGTTTCCTTCCTATTTTGCTGAAGAAATGCTTATTTTTTTTTTATTTGACTATAGCATGCTTGAGCGAGCTCATGCCCTGTCTTGCCTTACCCTGCCCTACCTTGCCCTACCCTGCCTCTCACCTTCCCCACCTCTGCCATTCCTGCCCCTCAAGCGTGCTCGTCGCTCACGCCAGCCCTGCACCGCGCCGTCCGCTCAGCATTCCACCTCCGTGACTTACACCGCCGCCGCTGCCGCCATAAACGCCGGGAGAGGCAGTTCACACACTCAGATTACACAAGTTCCACTGATCACAGCCGCCTTTATTGTATTATTACCTTTCCAATACATTTGTACACACACACGTATGTTTATATATATATATATATATATATATATATATTATATATATATATATATATATATATATATATATATATATATATATATATATTTTTTGTCGTGCCTAATAGGTAAAACTGGTCAATTAGCAATAACTCATTTAAAATTAAATCCTTTCTTAAAATTTCTCTTATACGTTTAAAGATATATTTTTTTTCATTTATGTTAATGTAAAAATTTATAATTTTGCACCAAAAGAAACTTAGAAAACTTACCTAACCTTATTATAACAAGCGCAATTTAATTTAGCCTAACCCAACTAAATATATTTTAGATACGTTTTAAATAATTTAATAATAAACAAACACAATGAAATATATTTTTTCGTTTGGTTCAGTATGATTTTTGCAAATTTATTGCATACACAAATTTTCGCTTGTCTTATATGGCAAGAAAAGCGTTGCTATTTAAGCCAAAATCGAAATTTTTACCTAATCGGCACGACATATAATATGAATATTATATATATAATATATATATATATATATATATATATATATATATATATATATATATATATATATATATATATATATATATATATATATATTATATAAAATTATCCCCCTTATATCATATATATATAAATACATATAATAAAATATATATATATATATATATATATATATATATATATATATATATATATATATATATATATTTTGTCGTGCCGATTAGGTAAAACTGGTCAATTAGCAAGAACTCATCTAAAATTAAGTCCTTTCTAAAATTTTCTCTTATACGTTTAAAGATATATTTTTTCATTTATGTTAATGTAAGAATTTATAATTTTGTACCAAGAGAAACTTTGAAAACCTACCTAACCTTATTACAACAAGCACAATTTAATTTAGCCTAACCCAACTAAATATATTTTAGATACGTTAACATTAATTTAATAATAAACAAACACAATGAAATATATTTTTTTCGTTATGTTCAGAATGATTTTGGCGAAATTATTGCATACACAAATTTTCACTTGTCCTATATGGCAAGGTGAGCGTTGCTATTTAAGCCAAAATCGCAAGTTTTACCTAATCGGCACGACATATATATATATATATATATATATATATATATATATATATATATATATAGTAAAAAAAATGTCGTGCCGATTAGGTAAAACTGGTCAATTAGCAAGAACTCATCTAAAATTAAGTCCTTTCTAAAAATTTCTCTTATACGTTTAAAGATATATTTTTTTCATTTATGTTAATGTAAGAATTTATAATTTTGTACCAAGAGAAACTTTGAAAACCTACCTAACCTTATTACAACAAGCGCAATTTAATTTAGCCTAACCCAACTAAATATATTTTAGATACGTTAACATTAATTTAATAATAAACAAACACAATGAAATATATTTTTTTCGTTATGTTCAGAATGATTTTGGCGAAATTATTGCATACACAAATTTTCACTTGTCCTATATGGCAAGGTGAGCGTTGCTATTTAAGCCAAAATCGCAAGTTTTACCTAATCGGCACGACTATATATATATATATATATATATATATATATATATATATATATATATATATATATATATATATATATATATATGTCGTGCCGATTAAGTAAAACTGGTCAATTAGCAAGAACTCATCTAAAATTAAGTTCATTCTAAAAATTTCTCTTATACGTTTAAAGATATATTTTTTCATTTATGTTAATGTAAGAATTTATAATTTTGTACCAAGAGAAACTTTGAAAACCTACCTAACCTTATTACAACAAGCGCAATTTAATTTAGCCTAACCCAACTAAATATATTTTAGATACGTTAACATTAATTTAATAATAAACAAACACATTGAAATATATTTTTTCGTTATGTTCAGAATGATTCTGGCGAAATTATTGCATACACAAATTTTCACTTGTCTTATATGGCAAGGTGAGCGTTGCTATTTAAGCCAAAATCGCAAGTTTTACCTAATCGGCACGACATATATATATATATATATATATATATATATATATATATATATATATATATATATATATATATATATATATATATATATATATATATATATATATATATATATATATACTTATACAGGGTCCTGAACGATTACTTATTGAGATGTCGGAATGCTGCTCTTAGGTTTGCCAGGCGCCCGTATGCTGCAACAGTTATTTGGTTGATGTGCGCCTCAGGAGATGTGCCTGGTGTTATATTCACCCCAAGATCCTTTTCCTTGAGTGAGGTTTGTGGTCTCTGGCCCCCTAGACTTTACTCCGTCTGCAGTCTTCTTTGCTCTTCTCCAATCTTCATGACTTTGCACTTGGTGGGGTTGAACTCCAGAAGCCAGTTTCTGGACCAGGCCTTCAGCCTCTCCAGATCCCTTTGTAGTTCTGCCTTGTCCTCATCCGGTTGAATTCTTCTCATTAACTTCACATCATCTGCAAACAAGGACACTTCTGAGTCTATTCCTTCCGTCATGTTGTTCACATATACCAGAAACACCACCGGTCCTAGGACTGACCCCTGTGGAACCCACTTGTCACAGGCGCCCAATCTGATACCTCATCACGTACCATAACTCGTTGTTGCATACCTGTCAGGAATTCTCTGATCCATTGCAGTGCCTTCCCTCTTATACCTGCCTGATCCTCCAGCTTTTGCACTAATCTTTTGTGTGGAACTGTGTCAAAAGTCTTATTACAGTCCAAGAAAATGCAATCTACCCACATTTCTCTCTCTTGTCTTACTGCCGTCACCCTGTCATAGAACTCCAGTAAGTTTGCGACACAGGATTTCCCGTCCCTGAAACCTTGCTAGTTGTCGCTGATAAGCCCATTCCTTTCTAGGTGCTTCACCACTCTTCTCCTGATAATCTTCTCCATAACTTTGCATACTGTAAATGTTAGTGACACTGGTCAGTAGTTTAATGCTTCGTGTCTGTCTCTTTTTTTAAAAAATGGGACTACATTTGTTGTCTTCCATACCTTAGGTAGTCGCCCTGTTTCGATGGATGTGTTGAAGATTGTTGTTAGTGGTACACAAAGCGCCTCTGCTCCCTCTCTCAGGACCCATGGAGAGATGTTATCCGGCCCCATCGCCTTTGAGGTATCTAGCTCACTCAGCAGCCTCTTCACTTCCTCCTCGGTTGCATGTATTGTGTCCAGCACTTGGTGGTGTACCCCGCCTCTCAGTCTTTCTGGAGTCCCTTCTGTCTCCTCTGTGAACACTTCTTTGAATCTCATGTTGAGTTCCTCACATACTTCTCGGTCGTTTCTTGTGATCTTCCCTCCTTTCATCCTCAACCTGATCACCTGGTCCTTGACTGTTGTTGTTCTCCTGATGTGGCTGTACAACAGCTTTGGGTCAGATTTGGCTTTCACTGCTATGTTATTTTCGTATTGTCGTTGGGCCTCCCTTCTTACCTGTGCATATTCATTTCTGGCTCTACGACTGCTCTCCTTATTCTCCTGGGTTCTTTACCTTCTATACTTCTGCCATTCCCTGGCACACTTGGTTTTGGCTTCTCTACACCTTTGGGTGAACAAAGGGCTCTTCTCGTTATATCTGTTACACTTGGGTACAAACCTCTCCTCAGCTTCCTTGCATATTGTTGTCACATATTCCATCATCTCATCTACTGACTTCCCTGCCAGTTCTCTGTCCCACTGAACCTCGTGCAGGAAATTGTTCATGCTTGTGTAGTCCCCTCTCTTGTAGTTTGGCTTTATTCGTCCTGCCCTTCCTGCTTTCCTCTCCACTTGTAGCTCTACTATGTATTCAAAGCTCAGAATCATGTAGTCACTGGCCCCGAGGGGTCTTTCATATGTGATGTCCTCAATATCTGCACTACTCAAGGTGAATACTAGATCTAGTCTTGCTGGTTCATCCTCTCCTCTCTTGCTGGTAGTGTCCCTTACGTGTTGGTATATGAGGTTTTCCAGTACCACCTCCATTATCTGAGCCCTCCACTTTTCTGTGATTGAAGTAACCCACAATTAGTAGCTTTGCCCTGCTCGCATTAGCCCTTCTGGCCACTTCAGCCAGTGTGTCTGTTACTCTCATCATATTTTTACCTTGGCTTCCTGCTGTTCTGTGGTGGGTTATACATCACTACAATTACCACCTTGGGACCTCCAGACTGAAGGGCCCCTATTATGTAATCTCTTGCTTCTCCTCTGTCTCCTCTCTCCAGCTCATCAAAATCCCATTTTTTTGATGAGCAGTGCCACTCCTCCACTCCCTCTGTTCCCTCTGTCTTTCCTCAGTATCTGATATCCCGTTGGTAAGATGGCATCTGTTATCATTCCTGTGAGCTTGGTTTCTGAGAGAGCTATGATGTCCGGTGATGCCTCTTTGATTCTTTTGTGCTACTCCTTCCACTTATTCGGTATTCCATCAGCATTGGTGTATCATACCTTCAGTTTCCTCTCCATCACTGTGTTCTGGGGGTCTGTGGTGGTTGGGGAATGGGAGACCTGGCAGTGTGTTGTGGGATTCTACTGCATAGATTAAGGTGGGGGCTATGAGTGCGCATTGTGGTTTGTAATGGGATAGCTTGCTTGGCTGTGGGGTTCTGAGGGTGGATCTGTGTGTATTTGTGCTTCTTGCTCTGCCCGGCTCTGGTTGTCCTCTGCTGACTCTATCCTTGTCTCTCTTTCTAGCCCCTTTCGTTTCTGTTTCCTCTCCCTCAGCCGTTGTCGTTCTGTTCTTGTTCTGTCGCGGTCTAGGAACACCCTCTTGTATGCTGATGATTCCTTCAACCATGGTTTCTCTTGCAGGATCCTGTTCCACACCGTTTCTGCCTTGAAAATTAGTTTGACCGGCTGATTTTTCCCTTCAAGTACCCTCCTATTCTCTGAAAATTTATTATCTCAATCATGTCCTCCTCGCCTATTTCTTTGATGATGTTTTCAATCTCTTGTTATTCTTTCTGTTGTCTTTCATCATGTGTCCTCCCTTCGCTCTCCTGAAGCCCATAAATAAAGACTGACCTCTCCCTCTCCTCCTCCCATTGCCTTTCCCTCTATATCTCTGGGTCACGTTTGTACATAGCCATTATCTTCCTTTTTTTTTCCTATAACTCTTGGTGGCTTGGTCGTGCCTCTGCATGGGACTTGTCCTCTTCTCTACCTACACCATATCCCCTCACTTACTGTTATTCCTGCTCCTAACAGCTCTTCCCCTTCATTCCTCGACCTTGCTTGGTGCACCGATACAGCCTTAGCGTAATAAGTTTTCTCTTCTTCCTCTCTGTTGTGTGAGTGTGTGTACTCACCTATTTGTGGTTGCAGGGGTCGATTCAATGCTACTGGCCCCGCCTGGCCCCGTGTGTGTGTGTGTCACCATTTTGTCCTAGGTACATGTCGATTAGACACTAGGCCTGTTGTATATGCGTGCGTGTATGTGTGTGTGTATGTGTATGTGTGTGTGTGTGTGTGTGTGTGTGGGTGTGTATGTGTGTAGTGTGTGATGTGTGTGTATGTGTGTGTATGTGTTGTGTTGTGTTGTGTATGTGTGTGTGTATGTGTGTGATGTGTGTGTGTGTTTTGTGTGTGTGTATGTGTGTGTATGTGTGTATGTGTGTGATATGTGTGTGTGTGTATGTGTGTGTATGTGTGTGATGTGTGTGTGTTATTTGTCTGTGTGTTGTAGGTGTGTGTATGTGTGGTTGTGTGTGTGAAACATTGATGTGTGTGTGTAGCGGCTCGTGTGATTATGTGGTGTATAGTGTGTGTATGTGTGTGTGTGTATGTGTGTGTGTATGTGTGTATGTGTGTGTGTATGTGTGTGTGTGTATGTGTGTGTATGTGTGTGTGTGTATGTGTGTGTGTATGTGTGTGTGTATGTGTGTATGTGTGTGTATGTGTGTGTGTGTTGTTATCACAACTTCTTCATTTATATCTTTACATCAACATTCGCATTCAAGGATTTTCAGCAAATGTGGAGAACTTATTAAATTCCTTTATACCATTTATAGGTGGAATGCTTAACAGATGACAAAGGTAACAGGTACACAAGTAACAGATGACACAGGCAACAGATGACAGCGGTAACATGTAATACAGATAACAGGTGACACAGGTAACAAGTGATACAGGAAACAGATGACACAGGTAACAATTTACACAGGTAACAGGTGACACAGGTAACAAGTGACAGATGTAAAAGATGACACAGGTAACAGGTGACACAAGAAACCGATAACACAGGTAACAACTGACAGAGGTAACAGATGACAGAGGTAACATGTGGTACAGGAAACAGATGACACAGGTAACAATTTATACAGGTAACAGATGACAGAGGTAACAGGTGACAGAGGTAACAGATGATACAGGTAACAGGTGACACAGGTAACATGTGACACAGGTAACAGATGGCACAGGCAACAGAGGACACAGGTAACAGGTGATACAGAAAACAAATGACAAAGGTAACAATTGCCACAGGTAACAGGTGACACAGGTAACAGATGACAGAGGTAACAGGTGACACAAATAACAGGTGACACAGGAAACAGATGACACACGTAACAACTGACACAGGTAACAGGTAACACATGAAACATGTAACAATTGACACAGGTAAAAGGTGACACAGGTAACAGATGACACAGATAAAAGGTGACACAGGTAACAGGTGACACAGGTAACAGATGACACAGGTAAAAATTGTCACAGGTAATAGGTGACACAGGTAACAGATGACACAGATAACAAGTTATACAGGTAACAGATGACACAGGTAACAGGTGACAAAGGTAACAGATAACACATATAACAGGTGAAACAGGTAACAGGTGACACAGGTAACATGTGACACAGGTAACCGGTGACACAGGTAACAGATAACACATATAACAGGTGAAACAGGTGACACAGGTAACATGTGAAACAGATAACAGATGACACAAGTAACAGGTGACACAGGTAACAGGTGAAACAGGTAACAGATGACACAGGTAACAGGTGACACAGAAAACAGGTGAAACAGGTAACAGGTGACACAGGTAACAGATGACACAGGTAACCGGTGACACAGGTAACAGATAACACATATAACAGGTGAAACAGGTAACAGGTGACACAGGTAACATGTGAAACAGATAACAGATGACACAAGTAACAGGTGACACAGGTAACAGGTGAAACAGGTAACAGATGACACAGGTAACAGGTGACACAGAAAACAGGTGAAACAGGTAACAGGTGACACAGGTAACAGATGACACAGGTAAAAATTGTCACAGGTAATAGGTGACACAGGTAACAGATGACACAGATAACAAGTGATACAAGTAACAGATGACACAGGTAACAGGTGACAAAGGTAACAGGTAACACAGGTAACAGATGACACAGATAACAGGTGAAACAGGTAACAGATGACAAAGGTAACAGGTGACACAGAAAACAGGTGAAACATGTAACAGGTGACTCAGGTAACAGATGACACAGGTAACCGGTGACACAGGTAACAGATAACACATATAACAGGTGAAACAGGTAACAGGTGACACAGGTAGCAGGTGAAACAGGTAACAGATGACACAGGTAACAGGTGACACAGGTAACAGGTCAGTCACGGGTCTTAACATCCTGGGTAAAGACGGCATCGTAAACCAGTGGAAATACTACACTGAATTTTATTGCCAGATATGATAATGTTGTGGGAAGGTGTGGGTGGCAGGGTGTACCGTGAAGGTGTACCGTGAGGGTGTACCGTGAGGGTGTACTGTGAAGGTGTACCGTGAGGGTGTACCGTGAGGGTGTACCGTGAAGGTGTACCGTGAGGGTGTACCGTGAAGGTGTACCGTGAGGGTGTACCGTGAAGGTGTACCGTGAGGGTGTACCGTGAGGGTGTACTGTGAAGGTGTACCGTGAGGGTGTACCGTGAGGGTGTACCGTGAAGGTGTACCGTGAGGGTGTACCGTGAGGGTGTACTGTGAAGGTGTACCGTGAGGGTGTACAGTGAGATGTACCGTGAAGGTGTACCGTGAGGTGTACCGTGAGGGTGTACTGTGAAGGTGTACCGTGAGGGTGTACCGTGAGGGTGTACCGTGAGGGTGTACTGTGAAGGTGTACCGTGAGGGTGTACAGTGAGGGTGTACCGTGAAGGTGTACCGTGAGGGTGTACCGTGAAGGTGTACCGTGAAGGTGTACCGTGAGGATGTACAGTGAAGGTGTACAGTGAAGGTGTAATTTGAAGGTTTACCGTGAAGGTGTACCGTGAGGATGTACAGTGAAGGTGTACCGTGAAGGTGTAATTTGAAGGTGTACCGTGAAGGTGTACCGTGAAGGTGTACCGTGAAGTTGTAATTTGAAGGTTTACCGTGAAGGTGTACCGTGAGGATGTACAGTGAAGGTGTACCGTGAAGGTGTAATTTGAAGGTTTACCGTGAGGGTGTACCGTGAGGTTGCTCCGTGAGGGAGAGTGTACCGTGAAGGTGTACCGTGAGGGAGGTTGTACCGTGAAGGAGGGTGTATCGTGAAGGTGTACCGTGAGGGTGTACCGTGAAGGAGGGTGTATCGTGAAGGTGTACCGTGAGGGTGTACCGTGAGGGAGGTTGTACCATGAAGGAGGGTGTATCGTGAAGGTGTACCGTGAGGGTGCTCCGTGAAGGAAGGTGTACCGTGAGGGTGTACCGTGAAGGTGTACCGTGAGGGTGCTCCGTGAAGGAAGGTGTACCGTGAGGGTGTACCGTGAGGGTGTACCGTGAAGGAGGGTGATTGCAATTCGGGTAAGGGTTGTAATATGGTTGGGTTGTAATGTGGGTGGGTTGTAATGTGGGTGGAGATTGTATTGTGGGGTGGGTTGTAATGTGGGTGGGTTGTATTGTGGGTGGGGGTTGTATTGTGAGTGGGTTGTAATGTGGGTGGGTTGTAATGTGGGTGGAGATTGTATTGTGGGGTGGGTTGTAATGTGAGTGGTTGTAATGTGGGTGGTTGTAATGTGGGTGCGTTGTGTTGTAGATAGGTTGTAATGCGGGTGGTTGTAATATGGGTGGTTGTAATGTGGGTGGAGATTGAATTGTGGGGTGCGTTGTGATGCAGATGGGTTGTAATGTGGATGGGTTGTAATGTGGGTGGGGGTTCTAATTTGGGTGTGGGGTTGTAATGTGGATAAGGAATACTTGAGGTTTACGGTCTTGTATACTGTTGTTGTTGTTGTAGCGGTGTAGGAGTGCGGGTGGTGTGGGCGTGAATATGGGCGTAGGATGGGCGGCGGGGATGGAGTGTTAGGCAATCAAATTGGCGTAGAGGGGTGGGGAGGGGAGGTTAAGAATCCCTCAAGTGGGTGGATGAAATAGGCAGGTGTGGGCGCTGAGAGAAGGGGGTGGGTGGGCAGGCAGGTGTGGACTTGGAGAGAAGGGGGTGGGTGTGAAGGCAGGTGTGGGCGCGAAAAGAAGGAGGTGGGTAGGCAGGCAGGTGTGGACTTGGAGAGAAGAAGGTGGGTGGGAGGCAGGTGTGGGCGGTGTGGGTTACCGGTGTTTATAGGCGTGGGCGCCGCGCAGGTCTGGATAGCGCATTCCCAGCGCTTTACTGTGTCGTATTTTGGCAGCGGCGGATTTGTTATGGCAGTGATTGGCTCCCTCTGGCAGGGGGTCCACCCACCCCCACCCCCGCCCACCCACGACGGCTCCACCCCGCCCACCCACGGCGCCCCCACCACCACCATCGCCCACACACCACTCCATCACCAATGGACAGCCCCTCACCACTGCAACAACACTACCATACATTCAACCTCTACCATATTACACCTCCAGTGTAAACTCTTCCTTAGGAAAGATTTTATCCTAGTTTACTGTGCACCTTATATACATCCACCAGATGTATATAAGGTACAAGGTAAACTATGTACCTTATATACATCCGGTGGACGGTAGTGGCTAGTTTATTGTGTACCCCATTTCCACTCTGCTGACCCTACCACAAGGGCATAAGAATACACAAGACCTTGGAACTATAGCCCAAAAGAGTTGCACATGTTTTTGAGAGCTGTACGTATTTACAGCCCTGAGTTTATACATGAGTAAATTTTGAAGATTTGTGAAATGGCTAACGATCTAAAATACCCAAAACACTTGATTGATAAATCTTTTAAAATTGCCAGAAATATTTTTTACAATTAAAAAAAAAATTATATTCTACCAAGAATATGTTGGTTCTCCTTACCATGAACACCTTGATATACCTTCTTTACTTAAGAAGTTTGAAAATCTAAGTTGTATTTAGAAATCTTTATACAGTTAAAAAAAAATTATTAAGAATTCTCCAAAAACTGCCGACGGATGTGTCTATCCAGGTAAAAAAAAAGTAATAAAGTTTATTATGGTCAAACTGGGAAAATCCTTGAACTAAGATCACAATAACATAAATATAACATTAAAACTGGACAAGAGTCTAATACTCAATTTATTCATGTGAGAGATTTTAACCATCCAATTGAATTTTAAAAGGCCGAGAAAATTGTACCAAGTTTCATAAAAAAATATTGATTGTTAATATGAATAATAGTTCAGGGTTATACAAGCTGGATTCGTTTATAATTAATAGAATTTGTGAAGAATTTGAGATATGCGCGACATGACACACATAACTTTCACTTGACATGTATCTTGACCCTCCCACCAGCATCATGTTGAGTCGGGTTTAAGGTGGTATGTGAGGTGATACCTCAGCCTTCCCCTATTTTCTTACGTCAATAAAGCGCATTTAAAAAAAAAAGCGACTTCGAGGTGTTTTCTCTGTTTTTTACGGTTTTATCGGCTGCCTTTGACAGCACGGAAGACATACTGTTGAAGTAAAGATTATTTCTGGCTAGATCCAATCCTTCACCAAAAACCTGGATTATAGTCAAGTCACAGGTCGTGACTTGACCGAAAATGGTCCAGGAGGCGACCGAAACGTCGCCATGACCTTCCTCTATTAAGTAAGTGTATTTGGGTGAAGTGTTCCAGCCTCGGTATTGTGACGTATTTCTTTCCAAACTTCAGATCTGATGCTATTTTTTTTTGTGTTGTTTCAGTCGTAAATGTCTGTCTTCAGAGGCTGACCCTCAAGAAATTGTTCGTGTTTAGTGCTGGTCAGCTGCTGCTGGGAACCTGTGGTGGTCAGCTGCTGCTGGGAACCTGTGCTGGTCAGCTGCTGCTGGGAACCTGTGGTGGTCAGCTGCTGCTGGGAACCTGTGGTGGTCAGCTGCTGCTGGGAACCTCTGGTGGTCAGCTGCTGCTGGGAACCCGTGGTGGTCAGCTGCTGCTGGGAACCTGTGGTGGTCAGCTGCTGCTGGGAACCTGTGGTGGTCAGCTGCTGCTGGGAACCTGTGGTGGTCAGCTGCTGCTGGGAACCTGTGGTGGTCAGCTGCTGCTGGGAACCTGTGGTGGTCAGCTGCTGCTGGGAACCTGTGGTGGTCAGCTGCTGCTGGGAACCTCTGGTGGTCAGCTGCTGCTGGGAACCTGTGGTGGTCAGCTGCTGCTGGGAACCTGTGGTGGTCAGCTGCTGCTGGGAACCTGTGGTGGTCAGCTGCTGCTGGGAACCTGTGGTGGTCAGCTGCTGCTGGGAACCTCTGGTGGTCAGCTGCTGCTGGGAACCTGTGGTGGTCAGCTGCTGCTGGGAACCTGTGGTGGTCAGCTGCTGCTGGGAACCTGTGGTGGTCAGCTGCTGCTGGGAACCTGTGGTGGTCAGCTGCTGCTGGGAACCTGTACGACACAATTGTTTCTTTTTAATAACTATTAGATCTTTTTGTTTTGTTTTGTTTTTGTTTTTAATACAACATTCTGTACATGGTAAGAATTTCAATATTTTTTGTCTTTTTTCATCATAATCATCTTCTACTTCTTCCTTTGCGCTGTATGACCCCTGTGGTTTAGCGCTTCTTTTTTTTTATTAACACCGGCCGATTCCCACCAAGGCAGGGTGGCCTGAAAAAGAAAAACTTTCATCATCATTCACTCCATCACTGTCGTGCCAGAGGGGTGCTTTACACTACAGTTATAAAACTGCAACATTAACACCCCTCCTTCAATAATAATAATAATAATAATAATAATAATAATAATAATAATAATAATAATAATAATAATAATAATAATAATATCATCATCATAAATAATAATAATAATGATAATAATAATAATAATAATAATAATAATAATAATAATAATAATAATAATAATAATAATAATAATAATAATAATAATAATAATAATAATAATAATAATAAAATAACAATAACATTAATAATAATATGGTAAAAGGTATTTAGATAAATACTTCACTTCTGCATTTGGAAGAAGAGTATGAGAGGGTGAAGAGGCGAGGGATGCAACTTGCTTTGTAAATATATGAAATATGTGTCCGCCTGTCTTAGTCTTCAGTTGGTCAGGTGTTGAAGGCCTTGAGGAGCCTCTATGCGGGTAGTGAGAAAATTTCCCCCAGCATGAGTAGCACCTACGGGAGATAATAATGTGTAATATTACCATGGATGTTTAATGTATTGATAGATGGGGTTGTAAAGGAGGTGGATGCCGCAGGGGTCGTGGGAGGTGTGGCTCCTGAAGGTAATGAAGTTGATACGAAGTAAGAGTTGCCACAGTTGCTGTTTGCTGATGACACAGTACAAGTGGGAGATTCAGAAGGAGAAGCTTCAGTGATTGGCACAGCAGCATGGAAGGGTTTTTTAAATGAAGGAATGTGATAGTAAATTCAGAAAAGAGAAAGATAACGAGAATAAGGCGAGGTGCGAGGAATTGAAGTGGAGGTCATATAAAGGATGGAATATAAAGGAAATGAATAAATGCATATTTGGAGTCAATGTATTTTTTTCATGAAACGACGAAGACTCTATCTTGTATCCAAGGATTGCACAGCCACCCATCTTGACGGGAGCCTCGAGAGTAACTACCTCCATCCCTTCAGGTTGCTGGAATAGCAGAAAATATGCCAGGTAAAGAACGTGTTTGAGTCCTGAGGAGTCTGTGGAATGGAGGAAGTTTCTCAATAGATGCAAAAAAAAAAATGGAATTGCTTCAAAGGCGTTGAGGACACTTTCGTACGGGTGTGAGGACCAGTCATGTACACCAGTTTTATCTCCAGCAAGGAGACAGTGGCTATGTCTTGATAGTGACTAATAAACAGTGAGGGTAAGGACACCTATGTTCAGTTCAAGATATTTGTTAGAGAAAACGTTTCGCCACGACTGGCTTCTTCTGTAGCCATATATTTCCTTTTATAAATGTACTAAACTCTACATTATCCACAAGCTGTGGATAATATCACTTACGTAGACTTGGTTGTTGAGATGATTACTGAGACTGACTTAGATGGCTGTTGAAATAGTTGAGATAGCTTTTGAGAGGTTGTTAAGATGGTTGTTAAGATGGGTGTTGTGAAGGTTGTTCGGTTGGGATGGGGATCAGCGACCACTGAACAAACCACAAACTTATAAGTAAGCTTATCATTGCCCTAAACCTAACACCTTCAAGGTAATCGAGCCAGAGTTGGAACGAGATTGCGTTCCTATCTCTCAATTTTATTTAAATAGAATGACAAAAATCGCCTTCCCGGGAGGCATCAGGATGGAGAATAAATCGTGTAGGTGGGATCACCAGTGGCGGAACCCCTACCCCTGGGGCACGCGGTATCCTCCGTGCCTGCCCTGGGTAGTTTGTGGGATACTTAATCTTGTAGAGAACGATAACTAGAACCAAATATCCAACTAAAAACGTGTTCTAACAACCCGCTATTGTCCTCACCGAGGGTCCGGGACCTCAGAGGCGCCCCACGCACGGGGTCCGGGACCTAGGAGACCAACTCAGCATTGGAACGAAGTTTCTCACCCATACGAACTCCGACTTAAGGGGGAAACTTGTCGCTGCTAAAAGTATCTCTCTTTCCCCTACACCCCCTGAAGGGGAAGGGAGGTGTGGGCGGCCACCACAAAACCACAACTCTCAAACTCACACCAAATATCTTGTTTTTTCCCACAGCCATTATGAGGCAACTCATACGCACATTTTATTACGTCAGTTTGTTGACGTGATGATCAACGTCAGTTTCTTGACTTATAGGATATCATACTGTCTATCTTTATATTTCTCAAAAAGTGTCAATTTAGCACATACCGTTCAAGAAAGTGACCAAAACACTGATCACATAGTTTTCATTTGGTTTGATCATCATCTGTGCGTCTGCCAAACTGACAGAAGTACTTGTAACCAGTACTAAGCCTGGCTACTACAACATCAGTCAGTACTTGTAACCAGTACTAAGCCTGGCTACTACAACATCAGTCAGTACTTGTAACCAGTACTAAGCCTGGCTACTACAACATCAGTCAGTACTTGTAACCAGTACTAAGCCTGGCTACTACAACATCAGTCAGTACTTGTAACCAGTACTAAGCCTGGCTACTACAACATCAGTCAGTACTTGTAACCAGTCCTAAGCCTGGCTACTACAACATCAGTCAGTACTTGTAACCAGTCCTAAGCCTGGCTTCTACAACATCAGTCAGTACTTGTAACCAGTCCTAAGCCTGGCTACTACAACATCAGTCAGTACTTGTAACCAGTCCTAAGCCTGGCCACTACAACATCAGTCAGTATTTGTAACCAGTCCTAAGCCTGGCTACTACATCATCAGTCAGTACTTGTAACCAGTCCTAAGCCTGGCTACTACAACATCAGTCAGTACTTGTAACCAGTCCTTAGCCTGGCTACTACAACATCAGTCAGTACTTGTAACCAGTCCTTAGCCTGGCCACTACAACATCAGTCAGTACTTGTAACCAGTCCTTAGCCTGGCTACTACAACATCAGTCAGTACTTGTAACCAGTCCTTAGCCTGGCTACTACAACATCAGTCAGTACTTGTAACCAGTACTAAACCTGGCTACTACAACATCAGTCAGTACTTGTAACCAGTACTAAACCTGGCTACTACAACAACAGTCAGTACTTGTAACCAGTCCTAAGCCTGGTTACTACAACATCAGTCAGTACTTGTAACCAGTCCTCAGCCTGGCGACTACAACATCAGTCAGTACTTGTAACCAGTCCTAAGCCTGGCCACTACAACATCAGTCAGTACTTGTAACCAGTACTAAACCTGGCTACTACAACATCAGTCAGTACTTGTAACCAGTACTAAACCTGGCTACTACAACATCAGTCAGTACTTGTAACCAGTACTAAACCTGGCTACTACAACATCAGTCAGTACTTGTAACCAGTCCTCAGCCTGGCTACTACAACATCAGTCAGTACTTGTAACCAGTCCTAAGCCTGGCTACTACAACATCAGTCAGTACTTGTAACCAGTCCTAAGCCTGGCCACTACAACATCAGTCAATCTGTTCACATTACAAGTTGCTCCATAAACATTCTTAACTACGGTCTTGTTATCATAGCAAGTGACAGATCCACTCAGGCTTTTAACGCCATTCCTGTGACATTCACTCTTCATTATTTACGTCTTTCCTAATATTATCCCTTATACTAGACACAAATATACCATTTTCCGCCAGAGTACTTTCTTTGCCTAACTTATCAACTCTATCACGAAGAGGTAATTCAATGTGTGATGGAATCTCTAAAAAATGTACATTAAATTATGTTTTCTTTGATTTTCGGCTTCTCCAATGACCACATTGTTCGTTGTGAGTTAAGTTCAGTGCTATAAGTTAACTTTGTGCTCACCATCAGTTTGTTAGTGCTTTCAAGTTGGTTTTAAACCCATTTTTTTTAATTTTAAGTTATTTTGTTTAACTCGGGTTAGGTTAATTACACAAATCTATAAAAACGTATAGAAAACGCGATGCGCCTGTCTGTTATTCTCAGGCAACTAGGTGCCTGATAATAACAGACAACGTTTGTGTTATCCATACGGGTTTAGCATATGTTTTTGAATATAATGATACTACTGATAATAATAATAATAATAATAATAATAATAATAATAATAATAATAATAATAATAATAATAATTATTATAATAATAATAATCATACTACTACTACTACTACTACTACTACTACTACTACTACTACTACTACTAATAATAATAATAATAATAATAATAATAATATTAATAATAATAATAATTATAATAATAATAATAATATTTGTGGCGAGAGATTTAAGGAAGAGGTCTATCTGGCTGCCTAGCTAACTTCTCCCTCTGCCTCGCTAACCTCTCCTTCACTAAGCTCTCCCTCTGCCTCACTAACCTCTCATTCACTAATCTCTCCCTCTGCCTCACTAACCTCTCCTTCACTAAGCTCTCCCTCTGCCTCGCTAACCTCTCCTTCACTAATCTCTCCCTCTGCCTCACTAACCTCTCCTTCACTAAGCTCTCCCTCTGCCTCACTAACCTCTCCTTCACTAATCTCTCCCTCTGCCTCACTAACCTCTCCTTCACTAATCTCTCCCTCTGCCTCTAACCTCTCCTTCACTAATCTCTCCTCTGCCTCACTAACCTCTCCTTCACTAATCTCTCCCTCTGCCTCACTAACCTCTCCTTCACTAATCTCTCCCTCTGCCTCACTAACCTCTCCTTCACTAATCTCTCCCTCTGCCTCGCTAACCTCTCCTTCACTAATCTCTCCCTCTGCCTCACTAACCTCTCCTTCACTAAGCTCTCCCTCTGCCTCGCTAACCTCATACTAATAATAATAATAATAATAATAATAATAATAATAATAATAATAATAATAATAATTATAATAATAATAATAATATTTGTGGCGAGAGATTTAAGGAAGAGGTCTATCTGGCTGCCTAGCTAACTTCTCCCTCTGCCTCGCTAACCTCTCCTTCACTAAGCTCTCCCTCTGCCTCACTAACCTCTCATTCACTAATCTCTCCCTCTGCCTTGCTAACCTCTCCTTCACTAAGCTCTCCCTCTGCCTCACTAACCTCTCATTCACTAATCTCTCCCTCTGCCTCACTAACCTCTCCTTCACTAAGCTCTCCCTCTGCCTCGCTAACCTCTCCTTCACTAATCTCTCCCTCTGCCTCACTAACCTCTCCTTCACTAAGCTCTCCCTCTGCCTCACTAACCTCTCTTCACTAATCTCTCCTCTGCCTCACTAACCTCTCCTTCACTAAGCTCTCCTCTGCCTCGCTAACCTCTCCTTCACTAATCTCTCCCTCTGCCTCGCTAACCTCCCCTTCACTAATCTCTCCCTCTGCCTCACTAACCTCTCCTTCACTAATCTCTCCCTCTGCCTCACTAACCTCTCATTCACTAATCTCTCCCTCTGCCTCACTAACCTCTCATTCACTAATCTCTCCCTCATTAACCTCTCCTTCACTAATCTCTCCCTCTGCCTCACTAACCTCTCCTTCACTAATCTCTCCCTCTGCCTCATTAACCTCTCCTTCGCTAATCTCTCCCTCTGCCTCACTAACCTCTCATTCACTAATCTCTCCCTCATTAACCTCTCCTTCACTAATCTTTCCCTCTGCCTCACTAACCTCTCCTTCACTAATCTCTCCCTCTGCCTCATTAAGCTCTCCTTCGCTAATCTCTCCCTCTGCCTCACTAACCTCTCATTCACTAATCTCTCCCTCATTAACCTCTCCTTCACTAATCTCTCCCTCTGCCTCATTAACCTCTCCTTCGCTAATCTCTCCCTCTGCCTCATTAACCTCTCCTTCGCTAATCTCTCCCTCTGCCTCACTAACCTCTCCTTCACTAATCTCTCCCTCTGCCTCACTAACTTCTCTGTATAATACTTTTATTTGCCTTGTTACTGAAAGTATTTTTGTTGGAGTTCTGGAAGAATTTCAGCTAACTGTTGTCGTTTTAGTGAGGTGAGAGACGGAGAGGAGCAACGTGGGGGCAGCAGTTGAATTATGAATGAGGTGGGTACAAGGTGAAGAATAAGAGGAGGTTTAAGAGGGGTAACTAGTAAGGGAAGCAAGGTAAGGGAGGTTAAAGGGGCACACACTGGTATTACGGAGAAGGGAATAGCGGAGATACAAGGAAGGAAGGGTAAAGAACGAAGGGATGTAGAGTGAGGGAGACTAAAAGGGGTAAAATACGGTATTAAGGGAAGAGGAAAAGGGAGTTATGGCTCTGCGGAAGAGATGATTCTTAGTAAGAGAAGTAACGAGTCTCTTGACTCTCTTTCCCCACACAGTCCTCTGTGTCCCATCATCCGGTGACCTACACACAATGAAGACACGACCACAATTATTCCTGCGTCCGGCCAGAAAATTGCCATAAACAGTGGTCAGTGGCACAAACCTGCCCACAAGGAGACCATAAAACAATACTCCTTTTAATTTTTGTTTTAGCGTTTCCACCTGAGTGAGTTTGTGCCAGACGCGCGTATGGAAGCAGGTTACAACGTAAATAGGAACTCTTGCAAAGGTATATTATAATGTAAGGGATTAATTTTACTGCCGGAGCGGTTAGTATATTGTGAGTTTCATGTCGATCCTGTGGATGGTTGTACATGAGCATGTGGATACACATTAGGCCTAAGCAATAAACCCCAAAATGGTCAACTGAAGTACGTCTGGATATACAGTATATATGCAAACAATCGCAGACAGGCGATCTTAACTATGCAAGACAAGCCACTGGGGGGTAGAAATCTTAAGCTCAAGTACTTTCACATCTCTCAGTTCATCATCAGGAGCTGTGCAATGTTGCAAGAGTAGCAACAGAAGACATGAGAGGAAGTTTTCTCAGAATAGGGTATCGTGGGTGACACCAGCCACGGATTCTCTCACTGCCTCTAATACTCTGAGAGAAGCTGTGGCTGGCGTCACCCACGCTACCTTACTCTGAGAAAACTATTTCTAATTTCTCCGGTTGCTACTCTTGCAACATTGCATAGCTCCTGATGACGCTCTGAGAAGTTTGAAAGTACCTGAGCAGAAGATTTCCACCCCCCGTGGCTTGTATTGCATACAATATATACATTGAAAATTTATATATCTGCTAAAATGATATTTGCTCAAAATGTTTGTTATTTTCATTAATAAATCACTTTGACATAGGTTAATATACTGAACAACTCTATATCGCTCAATACGTGGCTAACTAATCAAATTTTAATAAAAAAATGACCATAGGGATGGCCACATGTGGCCATCATCTGTGTGTCTACCTGTTACCAGAAGTACTTGTAACCAAGCTTAAGTCTGGCTACAACATCAGTCAGTCTGTTCACATTGCAAGTTTCTCTATAAACGTACTTATCTACGTTAAGTTACTATAGTGATAGTTCTTCTTAGACTTCTAACTACAATCATATTATATATATATATATATATATATATATATATATATATATATATATATATATATATATATATATATATATAAATGCACCACGTAGAAACAAGCGGGTATATACAGAGAAAGATCGCAGGCATCAGGACTCGATACTGCTACTGAGACTGACAAAATTCCCAGGCAGCGCTCTTATCCACTCAGCCACAAATGCCTCAAAAAGCTGGGTAGTCTGGTTCACAAGCCATGTTTGTTTCCCAGCCTGGGCACGTCAGTGAGCCTCAAGCATGGATTCAAGCTATTAATCTCCTCCTGTATGTTCTGACCTCACAAGCGATTTTTTTATCAATGCACCACGCAGACCTACAAACACAGTGCTGGTCCACAAACACAGTGCTAGTCCACAAACACAGTGCTGGTCCACAAACACAGTACTGAACCACAACACAGTGCTGGTCCACAAACACAGTGCTGGTCTACGAACACAGTGCTGGTCCACAAACGCAGTGCTGGTCTACAAACACAGTGCTGGTCTACAAACACAGTTCTGGTCTACAAACACAGTGCTGGTCCACAAACACAGTACTGAACCACAACACAGTGCTGGTCCACAAACACAGTGCTGGTCCACAAACACAGTGCTGGTCCACAAACACAGTGCTGGTCCACAAGCACAGCGATGGCTCACAAACACAGTGCTGGTCTACGAACACAGTGCTGGTCCACAAACGCAGTGCTGGTCCACAAACACAGTGCTGGTCTACAAACACAGTTCTGGTCCACAAACACAGTGCTGGTCTACAAACACAGTGCTAGTCCACAAACACAGTGCTGGTCAACAAACACAGTACTGAACCACAACACAGTGCTGGTCCACAACCACAGTGCTGGTCCACAAGCACAGTGCTGGTCCACAAACACAGTGCTGGTCCAAAAACACAGTGCTGGTCCACAAACACAGTGCTGGTCCACAAACACAGTGCTGGTCCACAAACACAGTGCTGGTCCACAAACACAGTGCTGGTCCACAAACACAGTGCTGGTCCACAAACACAGTGCTGGTCCACAAACACAGTGCTGGTCCACAAACACAGTGCTGGTCCACAAACACAGTGCTGGTCCACAAACACAGTGCTGGTCCACAAACACAGTGCTGGTCCACAAACAGTGCTGGTCACAACAGTGCTGGTCACAAACAAGTGCTGGTCACAAACAAGTGCTGGTCCACAAACACAGTGCTGGTCCACAAACACAGTGCTGGTCCACAAACACAGTGCTGGTCCACAAACACAGTGCTGGTCCACAAACACAGTGCTGGTCCACAAACACAGTGCTGGTCCACAAACACAGTGCTGGTCCACAAAACAGTGCTGGTCCACAAACAGTGCTGGTCACAAACACAGTGCTGGTCACAAACACAGTGCTGGTCCACAAACACAGTGCTGGTCTACAAACAGTGCTGGTCACAAACACAGTGCTGGTCCACAAACACAGTGCTGGTCCACAAACACAGTGCTGGTCCACAAACACAGTGCTGGTCCACAAACACAGTGCTGGTCCACAAACACAGTGCTTGTCCACAAACAGTGCTGGTCCACAAACACAGTGCTGGTCCACAAACACAGTGCTGGTCCACAAACACAGTGCTGGTCCACAAACACAGTGCTGGTCCACAAACAGTGCTGGTCCACAAACACAGTGCTGGTCCACAAACACAGTGCTGGTCCACAAACAGTGCTGGTCCACAAACACAGTGCTGGTCCACAAACACAGTGCTGGTCCACAAACACAGTGCTGGTCCACAAACTTTCTCCAGATAGTCACAATGTTATCATTAATTCTTTTCCATACCATGAGCTGAAGCTTGACTTCTGGTACACCTTATTACCTTCATACCACACCCATCTCCCTCATACCACACCCCACCTCCCTCATACCACACCCACCTCCTTCATACCACACCCACCTCCCTCATACCACACCCACCTCCCTCATACCACACCCATCTCCCTCCTCCCACATTATTGAAGGATAACACATTGTATGTTCCTTGCCTTTTCGCTCCTTCATTTCTCCCTCCCTTCCTTCCTTCCTTCCTTCCTTCCTTCCTCTTTTTTTCCATTTCGTGCTTATCTATTTTCCTTCCTCCGTCCCGTGAAAGACCTCCCCTCCTCCTCCCCCTCACGTGAAGGACCTCCCTCCTTCCTTTCCATGAAGGACCTCCCTCCTTCCTTTCCATGAAGGACCTCCCTCCTTCCTTTCCATGAAGGACCTCCCTCCTTCCTTTCCATGAAGGACCTCCCTCCTTCCTTCCCGTGAAAGACCTCCCTCCTTCCTTCCCGTGAAGGACCTCCCTCCCTCCCTCCCATGAAGGACCTGCCTCCCTCCCTCCCGTGAAGAACCTCCCTCCCTCCCTCCCGTGAAGGACCTCCCTCCCTCCCGTGAAGGACCTCCTTCCCTCCCTCCCGTGAAGGACTTCCCTCCCTCCCTCCCTTCCGTGAAGGACCTGACTCCCTCCCGTGAAGGACCTGCCTCCCTCCCGTGAAGGACCTCCCTCCCTCCCTCCCGTGAAGGACTTCCTCCCTCCCTCCCTCCCTCCCGTGAAGGACCTGACTCCCTCCCGTGAAGGACCTCCCTCCCTCCCGTGAAGGACCTCCCTCCCTCCCTCCCGTGAAGGACCTGCCTCCCTCCCGTGAAGGACCTCCCCCCCTCTCTCCCGTGAAGGACCTCCCTCCCGTGAAGGACCACCCTCCCGTGAAGGACTTCCCTCCCTCCCTCCCGTGAAGGACCTCCCTCCTCCCTCCCTTCCGTGAAGGACCTGACTCCCTCCCGTGAAGGACCTGCCTCCCTCCCGTGAAGAACCTCCCTCCCTCCCTCCCGTGAAGGACCTCCTCCCTCCCGTGAAGGACTTCCTTCCCTCCCTCCCGTGAAGGACTTCCCTCCTCCCTCCCTTCCGTGAAGGACCTGACTCCCTCCGTGAAGGACCTGACTCCCTCCCGTGAAGGACCTCCCTCCCTCCCGTGAAGGACCTCCCTCCCTCCCTCCCGTGAAGGACCTGCCTCCCTCCCGTGAAGGACCTCCCTCCCTCTCTCCCGTGAAGGACCTCCCTCCCGTGAAGGACCTCCCTCCCGTGAAGGACTTCCCTCCCTCCCTCCCGTGAAGGACCTCCCTCCCGTGAAGGACCTCCCTCCCGTGAAGGACTTCCCTCCTCCCTCCCGTGAAGGACCTCCCTCCCTCCCGTGAAGGACCTCCCTCCCGTGAAGGACTTCCCTCCTTCCCTCCCGTGAAGGACCTGCCTCCCTCCCTCCCTCCCGTGAAGGACCTCCCTCCCGTGAAGGACTTCCTCCTTCCCTCCCGTGAAGGACCTGCCTCCCTCCCGTGAAGGACCTCCCTCCCGTGAAGGACCTCCCTCCCGTGAAGGACCTCCCTAAATCCCTCCCTCCCGTGAAGGACTTCCTCCCTCACTCCCTCCCGTGAAGGACCCCCCTCCCTCCCTCCCTCCCGTGAAGGACCTCCCTCCCGTGAAGGACGTCCTCCCTCCTCTCTCCCGTGAAGGACCTCCCTCCCGTGAAGGACCTCCCTCCCGTGAAGGACTTCCCTCCCTCCCTCCCGTGAAGGACCTCCCTCCCTCCCTCCCTCCCGTGAAGGATCTCCCTCCCGTGAAGGACTTCCCTCCTTCCCTCCCGTGAAGGACCTGCCTCCCTCCCTCCCTCCCGTGAAGGACCTCCCTCCAGTGAAGGACTTCCCTCCTTCCCTCCCGTGAAGGACCTGCTTCCCTCCCGTGAAGGACCTCCCTCCCGTGAAGGACCTGCCTCCCTCCCGTGAAGGACCTGCCTCCCTCCCGTGAAGGACCTCCCTCCTCCCTATCTCCCGTGAAGGACCTGCCTCCCTCCCGTGAAGGACCTCCCTCCCGTGAAGGACCTCTCTCCCGTGAAGGACCTCCCTCCCGTGAAGGACCTCCCTCCCTCCCGTGAAGGACCTCCCTCCCTCCCTCCCGTGAAGGACCTGCCTCCCTCCCGTGAAGGACCTCCCTCCGTGAAGGACCTGCCTCCCTCCCGTGAAGGACATCCCTCCCTCCCGTGAAGGACCTCCCTCCCGTGAAGGACCTCCCTCCCGTGAAGGACCTCCCTCCCGTGAAGGACCTCCCTCCCAGCATGCCTCGGTCAATGGAGGCGTCAAAGTAGTGATTTGTAGAGAGGAGTCCCGTAGAGCTACGCTCTCTCCCTCCCCTCCCTCACCCTCCCCCTCCCCCTCACCCCTCCCTGATTTATGCGCCTCCTGCGCCATAAATCAACACGAATTAAAACCTGACACATTTATGGGTGTGTAGGATTGGTTTAATGGTCGAATACTGAGTGTAATTGATGAAAGAGTTTGAGTTACGTCTGGCAGGGGCGGCGTCTCCTGATGTTCCCTCTCAGACGTCCGCCATTATGAGGGGGGACCAGGGGAAGAGGGGGACGAGGGGAAGAGGGGGGACCAGGGGAAGAGGGGGCACGAGGGGAAGAGGGGGACTACCAACTTACCTGGAGGGTATTCCGGGGATCAACGCCCCCGCGGCCCGGTCCACAACCAGGCCTCCTGGTGGATCAGGGCCTGATCAACTAGGCTGTTACTGCTGGTCGCAAGTAATCCAACTTACGAACCACAGCCCGGCTGATCCGGCACTGACTCTACGTATCTGTCCAGCTCCCTCTTGACGAGGGAAAGAGGGAGACGAGGGGAAGAGGGAGACGAGGGGAAGAGGGGGACGAAAAGGGGAGAAATGAGAAATATTTATATATTTTTTTCGTATTAAATCTTCAGATACATAAGAGGAATTACCAACAGCTCGATCAGCTGGGCTGTGGTTCGTCCGATGATTTGCGTACAGCCAGCAGTAACAGCCCGGTTGATCGGGTCCTGATCCACTGGGAGGCCTGGTCATGGACTGGACCGAGGGGGCGTTGACCCCCGGAACACCCTCCGGGTTGGCGGAGATGATCAGACTGGATGCGGAGTATGGGGTGAGGTTCGGGGGTTACCTTCTTGAGCACTGTTTCCTGCTCCGCTTATTGAGGTATATAGAGGTAGTGTAATAACCAGGTTGTACAAACATTATCTCGCAGTTCACTGCAGGATTCGAACCTGCAAACTGGGCATCAGAGTGCACAGTACTTTATCCACGCAGCCAGAGTCTGGAATCTGGCTGTGTGCATGAAGTACGGTGCACGGTGTTGCCGGGTTTACAGCTACGAGTCTTGCACATGTTGCGAATTGTTAAGCATATCAAGGTGTCTTACTTATGCAAATAAAATACCAGACATTTCAAGCAAATATCCTAGATTTGTTTGCAAGAGATTAAACAGTTATAGATGCGAGTCTAAATGTACTCCTGTTAACACCTTTGAGGCCTAATTCCTAGGCCTATTGTTTATCCATATGCTGTTGTGCTACCATGGGTATAAGATGCACAATATGCTTACAAACGTTGATCTGAGGCCACAACAAAATCGAACCTTTGAACTCTGCGATGAGTACGTAGTTAGGACAACACTGTGAACTTTGTCTCAGAGGACCTCAGTTCGAGCCTCTCGTCCTAAAATAAATGTTATTTAACATTCTTATATTAGTGGGAAAGCGCTAAACCCGTTTAGGTAATATTGTGCTTGGGAAACGAAAGGTAATCAGGTTTGGCTCGAAGGATAGCTCTAGTCCCTCGGATCAAGACCCTCTCACATGTGTATTTTTTTTTTTTAAATACGTTTGGATACATCAGCAGTGTGCTGCTCGCTGTGATACTTACATTAGTGGGCAACACAAACTAGTTACGCTTTCCCACTGATATAATTCATCACACGGGGTGGGTTGCTTACATCTGGTAATGAAATCTGTCAGCCTCCAGAGACTTCAATCTTCTCCTCCTCCTCCTCCTCCCTCTTTTTCCTCTTATTTTTCCTCCTCCTCTTGTTTCTCCTCCTCTTCATCATCCTCCTCTTCCTCAAGATCGTCTCTGAGTCCATAACCTCTTCTTGTGTGATGATAAAGTGATGAGTACCATATAAGTTGCTCCTTTACTGGTGACGGAGGTGAGAACACTCACCAGGTGGCCGGGTCCTCTCACGCTGGTGTGCACTGAGACAGAGTGAGAGACAGACAGAGAGATAGAGACAGAGAGAGAGAGAGAGAGAGAGAGAGAGAGAGAGAGACAGAGAGACAGAGAGAAAGAGAGATTACTAATTAATAAAAATAACAATAAAAATTTATACTAATAATACTAATAAGAACAACAAAGGGAAGCTTGCTAACAGCACTACACAGACAGAACTGCTGTCTCATAAGCATTAAGATAGCATAGCCTGGCTACTAGAGTAGCGTTTTCGTCTAACGATTAGTGGACAGAGGACTGAGCCTCCACTGCTCCATGCCCTGAATGACCCATACAAATTTGGCGCTTCACACAAAATATTAATAACCCACATCTCCCGGTCTTTGTTTCTCATTCATTTCTGAAATTGTAACTTATTCTTTTTTTTCCCTGACGTGTCCTGAGGAAAGCGGGTTAGAATCCTTTTTCCGTAAATATACTACAAGCCGTAGAAGGCGACTACAATGCCTGAAACATGGCATTCTAGTCATTTGGCATTGTGGCATGATTTAAAAATCATGCCAGCAAACTTTCTCGACTTTTTAATAATCAACTGATAGTTAAAATCTCTCACATGAATAAACAGAGCATTAGACTCTTGTCCATTTCTAAATGCTATATTTATTTTGTTGTAATCTTAGTTTAAAACTTTTCCCAGTTTGACCGTAATAAACTTTATCATATTTTTTTAATCAGATTTTTTTATTGTATCAAATTTAAGGTGTATTTGGCCGGTCCTTGACCCTCACCAGCATCATAAAGGTGCGGCTGTAATGTCGGACTTGACTGTGAGGTGATATCTCAACCTTATATAGCCTTCTTATGTTCTGATATTATTACAGGTAAGTTATAATGTGAGAAATCACGAAAGCGATTACAATTTCACTATTTTTGTCAATTGCTGTTTGCATCTATCTAACTATTTATCTGTATTATCTATTATATCTATATCATAATATATATATATATATATATATATATATATATATATATATATATATATATATATATATATATATATATATATATATATATATATATATATATATATATATATATATATATATATATATATATATATATATATATATATATATATATATATATTCTTTCTTTCTTTCAACACGTCGGCCGTCTCCACCGAAGCAGGGTGGCCCAAAAGAAAAACGAAAGTTTCTCCTTTTACATTTGTAATATATACAGGAGAAGGGTTACTAGCCCTTGCACCCGGCATTTAGTCGCCTCTTACGACACGCATGGCTTACGGAGGAAGAATTCTGTTCCACTTCCCCATGGAGATAAGGGAAATAAGAACAAGAACTAGTAAGAAAATAGAAGAAAACCCAGAGGGGTGTGTGTATATACATATGTTTGTACATGAATGTGTAGTGTGACCTAAGTGTAAGTAGAAGTAACAAGACATACCTGAAATCTTGCATGTTTATGAGACAGAAAAAGACACCAGCAATCCTACCATCATGTAAAACAAATACAGGCTTTCGTTTTACACTCACTTGGCAGGACGGTAGTACCTCCCTGGGCGGTTGCTGTCTACCAACCTACTACCTAGAATATATATATATATATATATATATATATATATATATATATATATATATATATATATATATATATATATATATATATATATCAATAATAACACTGCGACTAGCCAAGGAGTCGAACCCATGCTGCTTTAGCCCGCCTCATTTTGAGCGAAAGACAGATGACCTCTAGTCCACGGGACCACACAATTCTTAAGAATGACGCATCCAGCCAAGCTATGTGTTTTACCGTCATCCGAGGACATACGGTGGTGTGGATGCCTCTGAGCTAATTCCATTCTACTCCCTGTTTGGTGTACTGGCCCAAACGAGCAGTTGGCTACAGTTTTGGAAAGAAAATATTTTAATTATTTTAATTCGAGAATCAAATATTATGGAGAAAAACACTTGGACAAATTATATTTTGAAAAAAAAAAAAAAAAAGTTTTTATGTTAGACGAACTTAATCGAAGTTCAACAACAACAGACCTGAGGAAAGTCGTCATGAGACAGATTTTATTTACGAAAAATATTTATCCTTATATATTTTTGGTATTGAAATCTATACTGGTGGTGTCATCAGTGGATCACGATGATTGTGCTCTCCTGGGTGGACAGCTGTGGTGCGAGTGATGGTTAATGTGCTTTCTTCTACGGTGGGTCTTTCCCTGTCTTGGTTGTGTCATCTTGCCTTGGTAGAATATGACTGATTAAAATGTTACTTTTGGTAATAATAATAATGATGATAATAATAATAATAATAATAATAATAATAATAATAATAATAATAATAATAATAATAATAATAATAATAATATTATTATTATTATTATTATTATTATTATTATTATTATTTTTATTATTATTATTATTATTATTATTATTAATATTATTATTATTATTATTATTATCATTATTATTATTATTATGATAAGAAGAACAAAGGAGAAGAAGAAGAATTAGAAGAAAAAACGAAGTGTTTAGAAAGCAACAGATAAAAATCGCAGTGTGACAACCCTGCGATATTAGTGAAGAATTATCGGACAGCATTGTAACTGGCAACCCAGCAGGGTAGGGCAGGGCAGGGCAGGGAAGAGCAAGGCTGAGCAGGGCATTGCAGGGGAAGGCAGAACAGGGCAGGAAGCGAATTGGTAGGTAGTACATTGCTGGCAGGATAAACAGAGAAGGCAGCACAGGGTATGCAGGGTAGGCAGGTCAGGCAGGGTAGGCAGGTCAGGCAGGGTAGGCAGGTCAGGCAGGGGAAGCAGGTCAGACAGGGTAAGCAGATCAGGCAAGATAAACAGGTCAGGCAGGGTAAGCAGGTCAGGCAGGATAAGCAGGTCAGGCAGGGTAAGCAGGTCAGGCAAGTCAGGCAGGTCAGGCAGGGTTGGCAGGTCAGGCAGGGTAAGCAAATCAGGCAGGATAGGCAGATCAGGCAGGGTAAGCAGATCAGGCAGGGTAGGTAGCTCAGGCACGGTAAGCAGGTCAGGCAGGGTAAGCAGGTCAGGCAGGGTAGGCAGGGTAGGCAGGTCAGGCAGGGTAGGCAGGTCAGGCAGGGTAGGCAGAGCATTCAGTGTACTTAATATGACGGATCTAAAACATGTGGATCAGGTGTTAGTACTGAAGAATATAAGTGAGCTTAACACTGACCCATTGCAAACATTTTGTACTGAAAACGATGTTAAGGTCACGAGAGAAGGCAAACATCTCTCCAGTGTACCTTAGATAACGATGTTTGATATCACTGTGTTTCCTTAATGTGTTTATACTTTATGGGGTTGTCAAGTAAGTGAATGTTAGAATGTTGAAGAGAGATGATATCGCAGTTGCTGTTTGCCGATGACGGAGTGCTTTTAGATTATATAAACAATAATAATAGTTAGATGATGAGTTTGGAAGGCTGGGTAAAGGAAGGAAGTTGAAGGTGAACAGAGAAGAGCAATATTAAAGAGTAAATAGAAGAGAATGGAAGATTGGAGGTAAGACTGGAAGGAAGCAGTGTGATTAAAGTAAATTAATGAATGACGAGGTGAATGATCACGGGATAGATGAGGGAAAGAGAGAGTTGCGGGAGAGTTGAGGCATCAGTATCGATCAAGAAGTTGATCGATGGTCACAAAGCGAGGAAATGTGGCAAGTATGGTGGAGGCAGCATTTTTGTGTAAGTGCGAGACATTGTCATTGAATGTTGTTCAATTTTCCTCTATCACCTTCCCTTTCCCTTCACCTCCCACTCGTTCCCTGCATCATCATCCTCACTCCACGTCTTCCTGTTCATCCTCCACCTAATCCTCTCTCCACCCCCACCTCTTTCCACTCATCTACTTCCCTCCACCAATCCCTCCTTCCCCGTTTCTCTCTACCTCTATCACCTACTCTTCCCACTTGTCGCCCTCCCTCCAACCCTTCTCCTCCTGCTTCTCTCGGTCCCTCCAGGACCTCCTCCTCCTCCTCCAGGAAGTCAGAGAGAGGTTCAGAGTGTGTGGTATAAGTTCAGTAGTGTGTGGAGTCTTGTAGTCAATGTGGCTAGTTAATGTATGATTTACTGGCTACTGTTCCCTGGTGTGACGGAATCGTGTCCACCACCCTCACCTATCCCCTGCCTGCCCCCTCATCCCTTGCCTGTCCCCATTCCCCTACCCACCCACTTCCTCCCCTCCTCACCGCTCCCCTCCCCTTCCTTCTTCCGGCTTCTCCCCTCCTCCTTCCATAACCATCCTCGCGTGATCGAGAACTATGTTTACATTGTGTTAAGCTTTGTTGGGGGATTCTTGATGCTCTGGGGACAAGGTGTTTTGATGGGCTGTGTCTTGTACCCAGAGGGAAGGTATCTGGATGGGCTGGGTCTTGTACCCAGAGGGAAGGTATCTGGATGGGCTGGGTCTTGTCGTACCCAGGGACAGGTATCTGGATGGGCTGGGTCTTGTCGTACCCGGGGGAAGGTATCAGGATGGGCTGGGTCTTGTCGTACCCGGGACACTGTTGACTGAGACTTTTCAGCAGAGAAAGGTCTTGATGCCGTTGAAGAGCCCTTGATCCGCGAAATTTTAGCTGCCCTTCTCTTTCCTCGGATCAAATACGATTACCTCTCGTTTCCCCAGGCGTTGAGTGATCCCTTCCCCTTTCCCCTCACAGGTTTAGCATTTCCGCGTGATTAAAATAATCTTGGTGGAGAGGAAACGGAAGATAAGACTTGACAAGAGAGAGACTGGTCACCAGAACCTGGCGAGTCTTGCTACACCAACTACAAGGATGTTCACAAGACGGGCAGGATGAGCCTTTGAATGGTCAGGATGGGCCTTTGAATGGTCAGGATGGGCCTTTGAAAGGCCAGCATGGGCCTTTGAATGGTCAGGATGGGCCTTTGAATGGTCAGGATGGGCCTTTGAAAGGCCAGCATGGGCCTTTGAATGGTCAGGATGGGCCTTTGAATGATCAGGATGGGCCTTTGAATGATCAGGATGGGACAATCACAATCAACACAGTCAAAACAACACTGATCTGTTTCCAGACAGTTCCGCTACCAAGACGAAAGTTCCAAATTGAGTTAGACAGCTTCCATGGTACGTGGTAAGAACTGTCACTTGTGACTGTCAGTCAGCCTCCATGGCAAGCTGTAACAACTGTCAAGGTGATAATACGAAAGGTAGCGGTAGCTCTCCTCTGGTTGATGCTCTAGCCTCTATTCTTTGATCGCGGTCCTCTCTCTGACCAGCCAGGCTGTTGATGATAGCTCTGTGACTTCCTGGACATTTAAAGTGTTGTGAATTTGGAGGTGGTGAGCACGATAGTGATGCTTGCATGTTCTCATCACCTAGTATCGTTTCCATCTCACGTCCATCAACTCTAGCTCGTATAGGTTAAATGTCCCTATCTGCGGAAGTGCACAAATATCGCCTCAGAGGGTTGAGCAACAGCTGCAGACTAGTGCCACTGCTGTCATTCACTGATCAATTTTTTGAGAAAGCAATGCCACTAGCAACGTCAGCATTCGTACTTTCATTCGTACACTCGATACGTTCCAGGAGAAGTTGCTCTGAAGGTTTTATTTTGCTGAAAATCTCCAACATAAACCACTGGATGTGTCACCGCGACCTGCTGACACAACCTCAAGCACCAGCCATCTCTGCCTTCATACACAAGTGAAAGATTTTAATTTGATCACTTAGGGTACTTGTGTATGGTGCAGAGTGTGTAAGTCACAGGGTTGGTGTCACCTTGCTACGAGGGAGAGTCTACTTCAGCGACCAGCTCCACTTTATCCCAGAATCATACATATAAAAAGGACTGCAGTTAAGCATGCACTTTTGCAAGAAAAGATACATGTCCATAGTCCTTTGGAACATCAATCACTAACTAGGAACTGCATCAACCCGAGGCTATAGGTCACAGGTTACATTCAATTCTGAGAAAACACAAATAATGATGATGATATCTAGAGAGCATGATCTCACAACTGGAGTCAAAATAAATGGGTGAGTCTCACCGCCACCCACCTATGAAGTTGATATCTCAGCGTGGAAATTGACTCTGTAATGAATATTAAGATTCCTGTGGTGAACACTGCAAGAAAGACGGGCGAAAAAAAGTTACATCAATTTAGCTTTCACCTTCAAGGTTGCACCAGTACCTTGGATCACCTGCTCCAGCACCTTGAGTTGGCACCAGTACCTTGGATCACCTGCTCCAGCACCTTGAGTTGGCACTAGTACCTTGGATCACCTGCTCTAGCACCTTGAGCTTGCTGCACCAGTACCTTGGATCACTTGCTTCAGCGCCTTGAGCTTGCACCAGTACCTTGGATCACTTGCTTCAGCGCCTTGAGCTTGCACCAGTACCTTGGATCACCTGCTCCAGCACCTTGAGCTTGCACCAGTACCTTGGATCACTTGCTCCAGCACCTTGAGCTTGCACCAGTACCTTGGATCACT
This sequence comes from Cherax destructor, assembly GCA_009830355.1. Taxonomy (NCBI): domain Eukaryota; kingdom Metazoa; phylum Arthropoda; class Malacostraca; order Decapoda; family Parastacidae; genus Cherax; species Cherax destructor. The sequence continues at coordinate 33,742 of WNWK01005789.1, read as the reverse complement.
TGCTCCAGCACCTTGAGCTTGCACCAGTACCTTGGATCACTTGCTCCAGCACCTTGAGCTTGCACCAGTACCTTGGATCACTTGCTCTAGCCCCTTGAGCTTGCACCAGTACCTTGGATCACTTGCTCCAGCACCTTGAGCTTGCACCAGTACCTTGGATCACTTGCTCCAGCACCTTGAGCTTGCACCAGTACCTTGGATCACTTGCTCCAGCACCTTGAGCTTGCACCAGTATCTTGGATCACTTGCTCTAGCACCTTGAGCTTGCACCAGTACCTTGGATCACTTGCTCCAGCACCTTGAGCTTGCACCAGTACCTTGGATCACTTGCTCCAGCGCCTTGAGCTTGCACCAGTACCTTGGATCACCTGCTCCAGCACCTTGAGTTGGCACCAGTACCTTGGATCACCTGCTCCAGCACCTTGAGCTTGCACCAGTACCTTGGATCACCTGCTCCAGCACTTTGAGTTAGCACCAGTTCCATGGATCACCTACTCCAGCACCTTGAGCTTGCACCAGTACCTTGGATCACCTGCTCCAGCACCTTGAGCTTGCACCAGTACCTTGGATCACCTACTCCAGCCCCTTGAGTTGGCACCAGTACCTTGGATCACCTGCTCCAGCACCTTGAGTTGGCACCAGTACCTTGGATCACCTGCTCCAGCACCTTCAGCTTGCACCAGCATTAATATGTATTAATTTGTCTATGTATGTATGAATCTATCCATCTATCTTTATAAAACGTGTATGCATGTCTGTATTAAGATATACTTGTGGGGGTGTTGAACCATGCCGTCATAAACAACACTAGAGCGTCCTGAAAGCAACGTTGCAAGCAACGGCGCGTTATATTACCAGACCCACTTAAAAGTGCTTTTTTCACACGTCTAATATAATCCTGGAGAACCCACGATACCGTCTTCACCCGGAGGTCAGCATTCTGACCTCCCCACACCGCGGGGTCCCTGCTTTCTCAAATTGATGCCTCGCTAACGAGATATATATATATATATATATATATATGTGTGTGTGTGTGTGTGTGTGTGTGTGTGTGTGTGTGTGTGTGTGTGTGTGTGTGTGTGTGTGTGTGTGTGTGTGTGTGTGTGTGTGTGTGTGTGTGTAAGCAAACAATCGGAGACAGGCGATCTTAACTATGCAAGACAAGCAACGGGGGGGGTGGAAATCTTTAGCTCAAGTACTTTCACACTTCTCAGTGCGTCATCAGGAGCAGTACAAGGTTACAAAGATAGCATCAGGAGAAATGAGGGGAAGTTTTCTCAGAGTATGGAAGCATGACTGACTCCCGCCAGCACCTCTCACATTCTGAGAGAGGTGGTGTCTTCCACCGAGGCAGGGTGACCCGAAAAAGAAAGAAACACTTTCACCATCATTCACATAAAATCAGTCTTTTCAGACGAGTCCAGATACGACAATTTAGATGCCACTCCAAACATCCAATATCCCAAACCCCTCCTTCAAAGTGCAGGCATTATACTTCTCACCTCCAGGACTCAAGTTCGGCTAACCGGTTTCCCTGAATCCCTTCACAAAATATTACCCTGCTCACATTGCAACAGTTCGTCAGGTACCAAAAACCATTCGTCTCTATTCACTCCTATCCAATACGCTCACACATGTCTGCTGCATGTCCAAGCCCCTTGCATACAAAAAACCTCTTTTACCCTCTCCCTACCTCCTTTCCTAGGATGATCCCTACCCCTCCTCCCCTCCACTACAGATTTATACACCCTCCAAGTCATCCTATTTTGCTCCATCCTCCCTAAATGACTAAACCACCTCAAGAACCCCTCTTCAGCCCTCTGAATAATAATTTTAGTATTATTCAAAAGGCTGAATAATACTAGCATTATTCAGAGGTGTGGAGTTACTTTTAGTAACTCCACACCTCCTCCTAATTTCCACACTACGAATTCTCTGCATAATATTTACACCACACATTGCCCTTAGACAGGACATCTCCACTGCCTCCAGCCTCCTCGCTGCAGCATTTACAACCCATGCTTCACACCCATATAAGAGTGTTGGTACCACTATACTCTCGTACATTTCCTTTGCCTCCATGGATAACGTTCTTTGTCTCCGCAGATAATTCAACGCACCACTCACATTTTTACATCAATTCTATGGTTAACTTCGTCCTTAATAAACCCATCCGCTGACAGTCAACTCCCAAATATCTGAACACATTCACTTCTTCCATACTCCCTCTCTCCAGTGTGATATCTATTTTTTCTTTATCTAACTCGTTTGATACCCTCATCACTTTCAACTTTCTTCCTTTACACACCCTCCCAAACTCATCCACTAACCTTTGCAATTTCTCTTTAGAATCTTCCATAAGCACAGTATAATCAGCAAACAGTAACTGTGTCAACTCCCATTTTGCATTTAATTCTCCATAATTTAATCCCACCCCTCTCCCCAACACCCTAGCATTTACTTCTTTTAAAACCCCATCTATAAATATATTAAACAACCATGGTGACATTACACATCCCTGTCTAAGACCTACTTTTACCGGGAAGTAATCTCCCTCTCTCCTACACACCCTAACCTGAGCCTCACTATCCTCATAAAAACTCTTTACAGCCTTCAGTAACTTACTACCTATTCCATACACTTGCAACATTTGCCACATTGCTCCCCTATCCACTCTATCATATGCCTTTTCTAAATCCATAAATGCAATAAAAACTTCTCTACCTTTATCTAAATACTGTTCACATATATGCTTCAATGTAAACACTTGATCTATACATCCCCTACCCACTCTGCAATCCTGCTCTCTTACCTCTAATTATTTCAGTAATAACCCTACCATACATTTTATGGGACCGAAACGGTTTCTGAATTTGGTTTCAAATTTGTAGTTCTTAAATCCGTTGTTTTTCTCGTTTTGGTGTTTTGGTGTAGGAAGTGTGGTGGAGTGAGAGAAATGGAGAGGTAGGGAAGGGCCAAGCATTTCTCTCTTTCTCTTTTTTCTCATTCCCTCTTCTCTTTTCTCTTTTTCTCCACCCTGTTACCTCTGAGCCTCGCTTTTTACCCTGCCTTCACACCTTGCGTCAGCTACAACGGTATTTACTTGCCCCTGGGTCACCTCCCCTGCTCCTCCCTGGGTCACCTCTCCTGCCCTTCCCCTGGGTCACCTCCCCTGCCCCCCCAGCTGGGTCACCTCTCCTGCCCCCGCCGCTTCACCGTGGGAACTTTTGGTAAAATCACAGGTGAACCACTTCCGCTCAGGTAGCGCACGACCCTTACCCCCGGGGTGCAGGAGTCGTGCCCTCCAGCATAGCTGGTGGTGCAGGAGCAGGAGGAAGACGAGGAGGAGAAGTTCTAGGAGGAGGAGGAGGAGGAGGAGGACCAAAAAGAGGATAAAGAAGAGAAAATGGGCACGAGAGAGAATTGTTTTACCACTTCTTTATTCATCTCTCTCTCTCTCTTTCTCCACAAAAATACAAACTTCAAGGTCTTCCTCGGCTCTTACGCTAGTTCGAGTGCCAAGTCCTGGAGTTCCTTGGAAGATGGAGTTTCTTGGCAGGTGGAGTGCCTTGGCAAGTGGAGGGCCTTGACAGGTGGAGTGCCTTGTCAGGTGGAGTGCCTTGCCAGGTGGAGTGTCTTGGCAGGTAAAGTGCCTTGCCAGGTGGAGTGTCTTGCCAGGTGGAGTGTCTTGCCAGGTGGAGTGCCTTCCCAGGTGGAGTACCTTGTCAGGTGGTGTGTCTTGCCAGGTTGAGTACCTTGTCAGGTGGAGTGTCTTTCCAGGTGGAGTACCTTGTCAGGTGGAGTGTCTTGCCAGGTGGAGTACCTTGTTAGGTGGAGTGTCTTGCCAGGTGGAGTACCTTGTCAGGTGGCATACCTTGCAATTTGGAGTACCTTGTCAGGTGGAGTGTCTTGCCAGGTGGAGTACCTTGTCAGGTGGAGTGTCTTGCCAGGTGGAGTACCTTGTCAGGTGGCATACCTTGCAATTTGGAGTACCTTGTCAGGTGGAGTGTCTTGCCAGGTGAAGTGTCTTGCCAGGTGGAGTGTCTTGCCAGGTGGAGTACCTTGTCAGGTGGAGTGCCTTCCCAGGTGGAGTACCTTGTCAGGTGGTGTGTCTTGCCAGGTTGAGTACCTTGTCAGGTGGAGTGTCTTTCCAGGTTGAGTACCTTGTCAGGTGGAGTGTCTTTCCAGGTGGAATACCTTGCAAGTTGGAGTACCTTGCCAGGTGGAGTACCTTGTCAGGTGGCATACCTTGCAATTTGGAGTACCTTGTCAGGTGGAGTGTCTTGCCAGGTGAAGTGTCTTGTCAGGTGGAGTGTCTTGCCAGGTGGAGTACCTTGTCAGGTGGAGTGCCTTCCCAGGTGGAGTACCTTGTCAGGTGGTGTGTCTTGCCAGGTTGAGTACCTTGTCAGGTGGAGTGTCTTTCCAGGTTGAGTACCTTGTCAGGTGGAGTGTCTTTCCAGGTGGAATACCTTGCAAGTTGGAGTACCTTGTCAGGTAAAGTGTCTTACCTTGTCAGGTGGAGAGCCTTGCTAGGTGGAGTACCTCGTCAGGTGGAGTACCTCGTCAGGCGGAGTACCTCGTCAGGTGGAGTACCTCGTCAGGTGGAGTGCCTTGGGAGGTGGAGTAATTAGTCAGGTGGAGTACCTCGTCAGGTGGAGTACCTTGTCAGGTGGAGTACCTTGTCAGGTGGAGTACCTTGTCAGGTGGAGTGCCTTGACAGGTGGAGTACCTTTTCCGGTGGAGTGCCTTGTCAGGTGGAGTGCCTTGACAGGTGGAGTGCCTTGACAGGTGGAGTGCCTTGAGAAGTGGAGTGCCTTGACAGGTGGAGTGCCTTGAGAAGTGGAGTGCCTCGACAGGTGGAGTGCCTTGACAGGTGGAGTGCCTTGAGAAGTGGAGCGCCTTGACAGGAGGAGTGCCTTGACAGGTGGAGTGCCTTGACAGGTGGAGTGCCTTAAGAAGTGGAGTGCCTTGACAGGTGGAGGGCCAAATCTAATACTGGTCTAGAGAGCCACATTTAATGACGCTGATCAAGAGACTCGGATCAAACCAAAAAAATTGAAATCAGTGACAAAGAATCCGAACTAAGAATGAGAGAGGAAAGAAGGGAAGGTGAAGGAAGGTAAGAACAGAGAAGAGTGCGGAGAGGAGAGGCAGAGGGGAGGGCATGGAAAGGGGATGAGAGGAGGGAGGGAGAAGAGAGAGAGAGAGAGAGAGAGAGAGAGAGAGAGAGAGGGTGTGAGAGGTGACAGGGAAGTTAAAGGGGTGAAGACAGTCACCACTCGACCTTCCCACGGAGGTCGACCAGGTTACACTTACGTTGAAACCTTCCTCATTTAAGGAGGAAGGGGGAGAGGAAGGGGGAAAGGAAGGGAGGGGAGGGGATGGGGAAAGAGAGGCGAGGTAAAAATAGGACAGAAGGAGGGAAAAGCAAAACAACAAAAAAACTGAGGAAAATTGACAGAGAATTTCAGAAAGAAGAGAGAAAATGAATACTTAAAAGAGGTAAGAAAAGGTACATGTGTAGTGAAGATAATAAATGTGGGAAGGAAAGAGAACAGGAAAGACTGACAGAGAGAGAGAGAGAGAGAGAGAGAGAGAGAGAGAGAGAGAGAGAGAGACAGAGAGAGAGAGAACTTAGTAGGCGGATTTACAAAGAGATAAACAGGAGAATGGATGGTGAGTGACAGATTTACAAGAGACAGATGGGACAGACAATACAGTTAAGCTTCTTAACAACTGCTTGACCTCCACTAAGCTTCTTAAATGTTTGAGCTGCAATAAGCTTCTACAGTGACTGTATGAGCTTCAGTAAGCTCTTACAGTGAGTGTATGAGCTTTAGTAAGCTCTTACAGTGAATGTATGAGCTTCACTAAGCTCCTACAGTGACTGTATGAGCTTCACTAAGCTACAACAGTCACTGTGTGAGCTTCACTAAGCTACTACAGTGACTGTGTGAGCTTCACTAAGCTACAACAGTCACAGTGGAGCCTCACTCAAGCTCTAACACCACCACCCTCAGAGCGCACAGTGGAGCCTCACTCAGCTCTAACACCACCACCTCAGAGCTAACAGTGGAGCCTCACTCAAGCTCTAACACCACCACTCAGAGCTCACAGTGAGCCTCACTCAAGCTTTAACACCACCACCCTCAGAGCGCACAGTGGAGCCTCACTCAAGCTCTAACACCACCACCCTCAGAGCTCACAGTAGAGCCTCACTCAAGCTCTAACACCACCACCTTCAGAGCTCACAGTGGAGCCTCACTCAAGCTCTAACACCACCACTCTCAGAGCTCACAGTGGAGCCTCACTCAAGCTCTAACACCACCACTCTCAGAGCTCACAGTGGAGCCTCACTTAAGCTCTAACACCACAACTCTCAGAGCTAACAGTGGAGCCTCACTCAAGCTCTAACACCACCACCCTCAGAGCTCACAGTGGAGCCTCACTCAAGCTCTAACACCACCACCCTCAGAGCTCACAGTGGAGCCTCACTCAAGCTCTAACACCACCACCCTCAGAGCTCACAGTAGAGCCTCACTCAAGCTCTAACACCACCACCCTCAGAGCTCACAGTGGAGCCTCACTCAAGCTCTAACACCACCACCATCAGAGCTCACAGTGGATCCTCACTCAAGCTCTAACACCACCACCATCAGAGCTCACAGTGGAGCCTCACTCAAGCTCTAACACCACCACCCTCAGAGCTCACAGTAGAGCCTCACTCAAGCTCTAACACCACCACCATCAGAGCTCACAGTGGAGCCTCACTCAAGCTCTAACACCACCACCCTCAGAGCTCACAGTGGAGCCTCACTCAAGCTCTAACACCACCACCCTCAGAGCTCACAGTGGAGCCTCACTCAAGCTCTAACACCACCACTCTCAGAGCTCACAGTGGAGCCTCACTCAAGCTCTAACACCACCACCTCAGAGCTCACAGTGGAGCCTCACTCAAGCTCTAACACCACCACCCTCAGAGCTCACAGTGGAGCCTCACTCAAGCTCTAACACCACCACCATCAGAGCTCACAGTGGAGCCTCACTCAAGCTCTAACACCACCACCCTCAGAGCTCACAGTGGAGCCTCACTCAAGCTCTAACACCACCACCCTCAGAGCTCACAGTGGAGCCTCACTCAAGCTCTAACACCACCACCATCAGAGCTCACAGTGGAGCCTCACTCAAGCTCTAACACCACCACCCTCAGAGCTCACAGTGGAGCCTCACTCAAGCTCTAACACCACCACCTCAGAGCTCACAGTGGAGCCTCACTCAAGCTCTAACACCACCACCTCAGAGCTCACAGTGGAGCCTCACTCAAGCTCTAACACCACCACCATCAGAGCTCACAGTGGAGCCTCACTCAGCTCTAACACCACCACCCTCAGAGCTCACAGTGGAGCCTCACTCAAGCTCTAACACCACCACCCTCAGAGCTCACAGTGGAGCCTCACTCAAGCTCTAACCACCACTCACCCTCAAGCTCACACGGAGCCTCACTCAAGCCTCTAAGCACCCACCACCCTCAGAGCTCACAGTGGAGCCTCACTCAAGCTCTAACACCACCACCCTCAGAGCTCACAGTAGAGCCTCACTCAAGCTCTAACACCACCACCCTCAGAGCTCACAGTGGAGCCTCACTCAAGCTCTAACACCACCACCATCAGAGCTCACAGTGGAGCCTCACTCAAGCTCTAACACCACCACCATCAGAGCTCACAGTGGAGCCTCACTCAAGCTCTAACACCACCACCCTCAGAGCTCACAGTAGAGCCTCACTCAAGCTCTAACACCACCACCATCAGAGCTCACAGTGGAGCCTCACTCAAGCTCTAACACCACCACCCTCAGAGCTCACAGTGGAGCCTCACTCAAGCTCTAACACCACCACCCTCAGAGCTCACAGTGGAGCCTCACTCAAGCTCTAACACCACCCTCCAGAGCCACAGTGGAGCCTCACTCAAGCTCTAACACCACCACCCTCAGAGCTCACAGTGGAGCCTCACTCAAGCTCTAACACCACCACCCTCAGAGCTCACAGTGAGCCTCACTCAAGCTCTAACACCACCACCTCAGAGCTCACAGGGAGCCTCACTCAAGCTCTAACACCACCACCCTCAGAGCTCACAGTGGAGCCTCACTCAAGCTCTAACACCACCACCCTCAGAGCTCACAGTGGAGCCTCACTCAAGCTCTAACACCACCCTCAGAGCGCACAGTGGAGCCTCACTCAAGCTCTAACACCACCACCCTCAGAGCTCACAGTGGAGCCTCACTCACAGCTCTAACACCACCACCCTCAGAGCTCACAGTGGAGCTTCACTCAGCTCTAACACCACCACCCTCAGAGCTCACAGTGGAGCCTCACTCAAGCTCTAACACCTACCACACTCTCAGAGCTCACAGTGGAGCCTCACTCAAGCTCTAACACCACCACCTTCAGTGCTCACAGTGGAGCCTCACTCAAGCTCTAACACCACCACCTTCAGAGCTCACAGTGGAGCCTCACTCAAGCTCTAACACCACCCTCAGAGCTCACAGTGGAGCCTCACTCAAGCTCTAACACCACCACCCTCAGAGCTCACAGTGGAGCCTCACTCAAGCTCTAACACCACCCTCAGAGCGCACAGTGGAGCCTCACTCAAGCTCTAACACCACCACCCTCAGAGCTCACAGTGGAGCCTCACTCAAGCTCTAACACCACCACCCTCAGAGCTCACAGTGGAGCCTCACTCACGCTCTAACACCACCACCCTCAGAGCTCACAGTGGAGCCTCACTCAAGCTCTAACACCACCACTCTCAGAGCTCACAGTGGAGCCTCACTCAAGCTCTAACACCACCACCCTCAGAGCTCACAGTGGAGCCTCACTCAAGCTCTAACACCACCACCTTCAGAGCTCACAGTGGAGCCTCACTCAAGCTCTAACACCACCACTCTCAGAGCTCACAGTGGAGCCTCACTCAAGCTCTAACACCACCACTCTCAGAGCTCACAGTGGAGCCTCACTCAAGCTCTAACACCACCACTCTCAGAGCTCACAGTGGAGCCTCACTCAAGCTCTAACACCACCCTCAGAGCTCACATTTTTTGCGTCATTTGTTATTGAAAATGTAAGACTAGGCAGTCAGCATTAACCTTAACATTCTCACTGATAACACTTTTTTGATGCAGTCAATAGCCTTTAAACCCTATTAACGAACCAAGGACACAGGATATATACATCGAGATGTATATACTCAGTGTATATACACCCAGAGTTTACATTAAACCCTGTCGTGTAAAGAATATGCTGCAGTAACAATATGTATGTATATATATACAGTGCAACCTCGGTACTCGAACTGCTCTGTACTCGAACAATTCGGTACTCGAACACTTTGCTTCAGTAGTCGACCGTTTGCTCGGCACTCGACCAAACACGACCTGCCAGAACGTATACGTCAGTCTCCACGCAGTTGTCGCTCAGTCCTAAACTCCACTGAACTTAACTCTAAACTATTTCGTGTTTCTTCGTATTTGTTGGTATTTTTTTTTTATATTATTTGTATAAATAAGTCACCATGAGGCCTAAGAAGATTAGTGATAACAGTCAAACAAATAGAAAATTGGTTAGTGTGTGTTTGCCCTGATGTAAACACCGCCTCCGCCTCTCCATATATGACTTCTATTATTAATTTCGGCGACTTTATTGTGCTTCTAGGTTATCTATCGTTTTTCTGATATCAAGTTTGAATAAATGTGATAGATAACCTTTATTGCTAATATTAGCGTAATTACACAACACTATTTCTTGAATATCAGCAAAAATGGAACATTTTCGCCACTTTGAGCTCAAATTCAAGGTACTTTTACTCTGTAAACCATTCAAAATCATCTCTATTTCTGAAATATATCTTTCATTCTAACAAATGAGACCAAGAAAACGAGAATACAACCATAAATACCATACGAAAATACACCGCAAAGTCGCTGTAAGTGTATTTTTGAGGGTCTGAAACGGATTAATCTAACTTACATTATTCCTTATGGAACAAATTAGTTCGGAACTCGAACAGCCTTCTGGAACGAATTAAGTTCGAGTACCGAGGTTCCACTGTATGTATATATATATATATATATATATATATATATATATATATATATATATATATATATATATATATATATTATTAACACATCGGCCGATTCCCACCAAGGTAGGGTAGCCTGAAAAAGAAAAACTTTCATCATCATTCACTCCATCACTGTCTTGCCAGAGGGGTGCTTTACACTACAGTTATAAAACTGCAACATTAACACCCCTCCTTCAGAGTGCAGACACTGTACTTCCCATCTCCAGGACTCAAGTCCGGCCTGCCGGTTTCCCTGAGTCCCTTCATAAATGTTACTTTGCTCACACTCCAACAGCACGTCAAGTATTAAAAACCATTTGTCTCCATTCACTCCTATCAAATGTGGTCACACATGCTTGCTGGAAGTCCAAGCCCCTCGCCCACAAAACCTCTTTTACCCCCTCCCTCCAACCTTTCCTAGGCCGACCCCTACCCCGCCTTCCCTCCACTACAGATTTATACACACTCGAAGTCATTCTATTTCGTTCTGCATTGCACTGTGCATTGATGTCTATGTTGCACTGATGTCTGCATTGCACTGTGCATTGATGTCTGTATTTTATTGCACATTGATGAAAATATTGGAGACAGCAGAGGCAGTAGAGAGTTAAATATTATGTGTTCAGTCAGTCCCTCAGACTTGAAGAACAATTATGAGGTGGTCAGTCCCTCAACCTGTCTTATTTCCATTGTGATTCTTCAGTCTTGTCCCCCAGGATGCCACCCATACAGTCAACTACCTCCCAGGTACCTACTAATTGCTAGGTGAACAGGGACAGCAGGTGTAAGGTGATTAATACCCAGGTACCTACTTACTGCTAGGAGAACAGTGACAGCAGGTGTAAGGTGATTAATACCAGGTACCTACTTACTGCTAGGAGAAAAGTGACAGCAGGTGTAAGGTGACTAATACAAGGTACCTACTTGCTGCTAGGAGAACAGTGACAGCAGGTGTAAGGAGACTAACACCCAGGTACCTACTTACTGCTAGGAGAACAGTGACAGCAGGTGTAAGGAGACTAACACCCAGGTACCTACTTACTGCTAGGAGAACAGTGACAGAAGGTGTAAGGTGACTAATACCCAGGTACCTAATTACTGCTAGGAGAACAGTGACAGCAGGTGTAAGGAGACTAACACCCAGGTACCTACTTACTGATAGGAAAACAGTGACAGCAGGTGTAAGGACTAAACCCAGGTACCTACTTACTGCTAGGAGAACAGTGACAGCAGGTGTAAGGAGACTAACACCAGGTACCTACTTACTGCTGGAGAACAGTGACAGCAGGTGTAAGGGTTACTAACACCCAGGTACCTACTTACTGCTAGGGAACAGTGACAGCAGGTGTAAGGAGACTAACACCCAGGTACCTACTTACTGCTAGGTGAACAGCGACAGCAGGTGTAAAGTGACTAATACCCAGGTACCTACTTACTGCTAGGAGAACAGTGACAGCAGGTGTAAGGTGACTAACACCCAGGTACCTACTTACTGCTAGGTGAACAGTGACAGCAGGTGTAAGGTGACTAACACCCAGGTACCTACTTACTGCTAGGAGAACAGTGACAGCAGGTGTAAGGAGACTAACACCCAGGTACCTACTTACTGCTAGGAGAACAGTGACAGCAGGTGTAAGGTGACTAACACCCAGGTACCTACTTACTGCTAGGTGAACAGTGACAGCAGGTGTAAGGTGACTAACACCCAGGTACCTACTTACTGCTAGGAGAACAGTGACAGCAGGTGTAAGGAGACTAACACCCAGGTACCTACTTACTGCTAGGAGAACAGTGACAGCAGGTGTAAGGAGACTAACACCCAGGTACCTACTTACTGCTAGGAGAACAGTGACAGCAGGTGTAAGGAGACTAACACCCAGGTACCTACTTACTGCTAGGAGAACAGTGACAGCAGGTGTAAAGAGACTAACACCCAGGTACCTACTTACTGCTAGGAGAACAGTGACAGCAGGTGTAAGGTGACTAACACCCAGGTACCTACTTACTGCTAGGTGAACAGTGACAGCAGGTGTAAGGTGACTAACACCCAGGTACCTACTTACTGCTAGGAGAACAGTGACAGCAGGTGTAAGGAGACTAACACCCAGGTACCTACTTACTGCTAGGAGAACAGTGACAGCAGGTGTAAGGAGACTAACACCCAGGTACCTACTTACTGCTAGGAGAACAGTGACAGCAGGTGTAAGGTGACTAACACCCAGGTACCTACTTACTGCTAGGAAAACAGTGACAGCAGGTGTAAGGAGACTAACACCCAGGTACCTACTTACTGCTAGGTGAACAGTGACAGCAGGTGTAAGGTGACTAACACCCAGGTACCTACTTACTGCTAGGAGAACAGTGACAGCAGGTGTAAGGAGACTAACACCCAGGTACCTACTTACTGCTAGGAGAACAGTGACAGCAGGTGTAAGTTAGACTAACACCCAGGTACCTACTTACTGCTAGGAGAACAGTGACAGCAGGTGTAAGGTGACTAACACCCAGGTACCTACTTACTGCTAGGAGAACAGTGACAGCAGGTGTAAGGAGACTAACACCCAGGTACCTACTTACTGCTAGGAGAACAGTGACAGCAGGTGTAAGGTGACTAATACCCAGGTACCTACTTACTGCTAGGAGAACAGTGACCGCAGGTGTAAGGTGACTAATACCCAGGTACCTACTTACTGCTAGGAGAACAGTGACAGCAGGTGTAAGGTGACTAACACTCAGGTACCTGCTTACTGCTAGGAGAACAGTGACAGCAGGTGTAAGGAGACTAACACCCAGGTACCTACTTACTGCTAGGTGAACAGTGACAGCAGGTGTAAGGAAACACGCCCAATGTTCCCACCCGCCCGGTGATTGAACCAGGAACACTCAGTGTGTGAGGCGAGAGCGCTGTCAACCAAGCCACGGAACACTGGCATAATCAGTCTCTCAGCCTCCATAGCTGAGGGACTGATTACCTCAGACTCCTCCTCTTATTCCACTCTTCTTTTTTATGAAGAACTGATGAAGCCACTGTGTGGCCAAACGTTTCCTCAGTAGAGATTACCAAATGTTGACAAGTTGATCAGGAATGATACAAGAATGATCAGCACAAGAATGATCAGCACAAGAATGATCATCACAAGAATGATCAGCACAAGAATGATCATCACAGGAATGATCATCACAAGAATGATACAAGAATGATCACCACAAGAATGATACAAGAATGATCATCACAAGAATGATAAGCACAAGAATGATCATCACAAGAATGATCATCACAAGAATGATCATCACAAGAATGATCAGCACAAGAATGATACAAGAATGATCACCACAAGAATGATACAAGAATGATCATCACAAGAATGATCATCACAAGAATGATACACAGAATGATCACACAAGAATGATACAAGAATGATCATCACAAGAATGATCATCACAAGAATGATACAAGAATGATCAGCACAAGAATGATACAAGAATGATCAGCACAAGAATGATACAAGAATGATCATCACAAGAATGATCATCACAAGAATGATCATCACAAGAATGATCATCACAGGAATGATCAGCACAAGAATGATACAAGAAGGATCATCACAAGAATGATACAAGAATGATCAGCACAAGAATGATCAGCACAAGAATGATCATCACAGGAATGATCACCACATGAATGATACAAGAATGATAAGCACAAGAATGATCAGTACAAGAATGATCAGCACAAGAATGATACAAGAATGATCAGCACAAGAATGATCAGCACAAGAATGATCAGCACAAGAATGATACAAGAATGATCACAAGAATGATCAGCACAAGAATGATCAGCACAAGAATGATCAGTACAAGAATGATCAGCACAAGAATGATCACAAGAATGATCAGCACAAGAATGATCAGCACAAGAATGATCAGCACAAGAATGATACAAGAATGATCACAAGAATGATCAGTACAAGAATGATCAGCACAAGAATGATCAGCACAAGAATGATACAAGAATGATCAGCACAAGAATGATCAGCACAAGAATGATCAGCACAGGAATGATCAGCACAATAATGATACAAGAATGATCACAAGAATGATCAGTACAAGAATGATCAGCACAAGAATGATCAGCACAAGAATGATACAAGAATGATCAGCACAAGAATGATACATGAATGATCAGCACAAGAATGATACAAGAATGATCAGCACAAGAATGATACAAGAATGATCACAAAAATGATCAGTACAAGAATGATCAGCACAAGAATGATCAGCACAAGAATGATACAAGAATGATCAGCACAAGAATGATACAAGAATGATCAGCACAAGAATGATACAAGAATGATCAGTACAAGAATGATACAAGAATGATCACAAGAATGATACAAGAATGATCAGCACAAGAATGATACAAGAATGATGAGCACAAGAATGGTCATCACATGAATGATACAAGAATGATCAGCACAAGAATGATACAAGAATGATCACATGAATGATCACCACAAGAATGATACAAGAATGATCACCACAAGAATGATACAAGAATGATCATCACAAGAATGATACAAGAATGATCACCACAAGAATGATACAAGAATGATCACCACAAGAATGATGCAAGAATTATCACCACAAGAATGATACAAGAATGATGAGCAAAAGAATGATCACCACAAGAATGATACAAGAATGATCACCACAAGAATGATCACATGATGAGCACAAGAATGATACAAGAATGATCACCACAAGAATGATACAAGAATGATGAGCACAAGAATGATATAAGAATGATCACCAAAAGAATGATACAAGAATGATGAGCACAAGAATGATACAAGAATGATCATCACAAGAATGATACAAGAATGATGAGCACAAGAATGATACAAGAATGATGAGCACAATAATGATACAAGAATGATCACCACACGAATGATACAAGAATGATCAGCACAAGAATGATACAAGAATGATCAGCATAAGAATAATACAAGAATGATACAAGAATGATGAGCACAAGAATGATACAAGAATGATCACCACAAGAATGATACAAGAATGATCACCACAAGAATGATACAAGAATGATCAGCACAAGAATAATACAAGAATGATACAAGAATGATGAGTACAAGAATGATACAAGAATGATCACCACAAGAATGGTACAAGAATGATCACCACAAGAATGACCAGCACAAGAATAATACAAGAATGATCACCACAAGAATGATACAAGAATGATCACCACAAGAATAATCAGCACAAGAATAATACAAGAATGATACAATAATGATCAGCACAAGAATAATACAAGAATGATACAAGAATGATCAGCACAAGAATGATACAAGAATGATCAGCACAAGAATAATACAAGAATGATACAATAATGATCAGCACAAGAATAATACAAGAATGATACAAGAATGATCAGCACACTCTAGCAGCCAGGTGCTCCTTCAGTTGAAGCAGCAACTCGAGGTCCTCACTTCAATAATAATGTCCCAGCAACCTTCTTCTCCAACCAAATTTATTTCAACACTTCCAGAGGACAACCCAGATTATATACTGCATGTGTTCACATGAACACTGCCTGATGAGTTCACATGAACACTGCCTGATGAGTTCACATGAACACTGCCTGATGAGTTCACATGAACACTGCCTGATGAGTTCACATGAACACTGCCTGATGAGTTCACATGAACACTGCCTGATGAGTTCACATGAACACTGACTGATTAGTTCACATGAACACTGTCTGTGTTCGCATGAACACTGTGACCAAGCCTCCTGTTACCTGTGAACAATAACACTATGTTCACCATGGAACTTCAGTCTGTAATGGAACTGTCAGATACACTTCTCTTATACCATACAACTTCACACTACAAGTCTGAAACTTTCTGAAACAGTTCCTGAATGACTTTAGTAACTACGTAACACTCATGTACCTAACAAGCGAAGTATTTACGAAATTCAAGAACGGTTATTCCAGCTGTCACAGTGAAGTGAACTACGCTGCCTGTGGTCCCCAGCACCACCATCAAGGTTCCACTGTTGTTGTTGTTAAGTTCTAGCTGTGTGGTCCCCAGCACCACCATCAAGGTTCCACTGTTGTTGTTAAGTTCTAGCTGTGTGGTCCCCAGCACCACCATCAAGGTTCCACTGTTGTTGTTAAGTTCTAGCTGTGTGGTCCCCAGCACCACCATCAAGGTTCCACTGTTGTTGTTGTTAAGTTCTAGCTGTGTGGTCCCCAGCACCACCATCAAGGTTCCACTGTTGTTGTTGTTAAGTTCTAGCTGTGTGGTCCCCAGCACCACCATCAAGGCTCCACTGTTGTTGTTGTTAAGTTCTAGCTGTGTGGTCTCCAGCACCACCATCAAGGTTCCACTGTTGTTGTTGTGTTAAGTTCTAGCTGTGTGGTCCCAGCACCACCATCAAGGCTCCACTGTTGTTGTGTTAAGTTCTAGCTGTGTGGTCCCCAGCACCACCATCAAGGTTCCCTGTTGTTGTTAAGTTCTAGCTGTGTGGTCCCCAGCACCACCATCAAGGCTCCACTGTTGTTGTTGTGTTAAGTTCTAGCTGTGTGGTCTCCAGCACCACCATCAAGGCTCCACTGTTGTTGTTGTGTTAAGTTCTAGCTGTGTGGTCCCCAGCACCACCATCAAGGCTCCACTGTTGTTGTTGTGTTAAGTTCTAGCTGTGTGGTCTCCAGCACCACCATCAAGGCTCACTGTTGTTGTTGTGTTAAGTTCTAGCTGTGGTCCCAGCACCACCATCAAGACTCACTGTTGTTGTTGTGTTAAGTTCTAGCTGTGGTCCCAGCACCACCATCAAGGCTCACTGTTGTTGTTGTGTTAAGTTCTAGCTGTGGTCCCCAGCACCACCATCAAGGCTCACTGTTGTTGTTGTGTTAAGTTCTAGCTGTGGTCCCCAGCACCACCATCAAGGCTCACTGTTGTTGTGTTAAGTTCTAGCTGTGGTCTCCAGCACCACCATCAAGGCTCACTGTTGTTGTGTTAAGTTCTAGCTGTGGTCCCCAGCACCACCATCAAGGCTCACTGTTGTGTTAAGTTCTAGCTGTGGTCCCCAGCACCACCATCAAGGCCTCTGAACTGTCTCAGTTCCTGTTGTGTTAAGTTCTAGCTGTGGTCTCCAGCACCACCATCAAGGCTCACTGTTGTTGTGTGTTAAGTTCTAGCTGTGTGGTCCCAGCACCACCATCAAGGCTCCACTGTTGTTGTGTTAAGTTCTAGCTGTGTGGTCCCCAGCACCACCATCAAGGCTCCACTGTTGTTGTGTTAAGTTCTAGCTGTGTGGTCCCCAGCACCACCATCAAGGCTCCACTGTTGTTGTGTTAAGTTCTAGCTGTGTGGTCCCCAGCACCACCATCAAGGCTCACTGTTGTTGTGTTAAGTTCTAGCTGTGGTCCCCAGCACCACCATCAAGGCTCACTGTTGTTGTGTTAAGTTCTAGCTGTGGTCCCAGCACCACCATCAAGGCTCACTGTTGTTGTTGTGTTAAGTTCTAGCTGTGTGGTCCCCAGCACCACCATCAAGGCTCCACTGTTGTTGTGTTAAGTTCTAGCTGTGTGGTCCCCAGCACCACCATCAAGGCTCTACTGTTGTTGTGTTAAGTTCTAGCTGTGGTCCCCAGCACCCCATCAAGGCTCACTCTGTTAAGTTCTGCTGTCCCAGCACACCATCAAGGTCACTGTTGTTGTGTTAAGTTCTAGCTGTGGTCCCCAGCACCACCATCAAGGCTCCACTGTTGTTGTGTTAAGTTCTAGCTGTGTGGTCCCCAGCACCACCATCAAGGCTCTACTGTTGTTGTGTTAAGTTCTAGCTGTGGTCCCCAGCACCACCATCAAGGCTCACTGTTGTTGTGTTAAGTTCTAGCTGTGGTCCCCAGCACCACCATCAAGGCTCCACTGTCATTGTTAAGTTCTAGCTGTGTGGTCTCCAGCACCACCATCAACGCTCACTGTTGTTGTGTTAAGTTCTAGCTGTGGTCCCCAGCACCACCATCAAGGCTCACTGTTGTTGTTGTGTTAAGTTCTAGCTGTGTGGTCCCCAGCACCACCATCAAGGCTCACTGTTGTTGTGTTAAGTTCTAGCTGTGTGGTCCCCAGCACCACCATCAAGGCTCCACTGTTGTTGTTGTGTTAAGTTCTAGCTGTGGTCCCAGCACCACCATCAAGGCTCACTGTTGTTGTGTTAAGTTCTAGCTGTGTGGTCCCCAGCACCACCATCAACGCTCACTGTTTGTTGTGTTAAGTTCTAGCTGTGGTCCCCAGCACCACCATCAAGCTCACTGTTGTTGTGTTAAGTTCTAGCTGTGGTCCCAGCACCACCATCAAGGCTCACTGTTGTTGTTGTGTTAAGTTCTAGCTGTGTGGTCCCAGCACCACCATCAAGGCTCCACTGTTGTTGTTGTGTTAAGTTCTAGCTGTGGTCTCCAGCACCACCATCAACGCTCACTGTTGTTGTGTTAAGTTCTAGCTGTGGTCTCCAGCACCACCATCAAGGCTCACTGTTGTTGTTGTGTTAAGTTCTAGCTGTGTGGTCTCCAGCACCACCATCAAGGCTCCACTGTTGTTGTTGTGTTAAGTTCTAGCTGTGGTCTCCAGCACCACCATCAAGGCTCACTGTTGTTGTTGTGTTAAGTTCTAGCTGTGGTCTCCAGCACCACCATCAAGGCTCCACTGTTGTTGTTGTGTTAAGTTCTAGCTGTGTGGTCTCCAGCACCACCATCAAGGCTCACTGTTGTTGTTGTGTTAAGTTCTAGCTGTGTGGTCCCCAGCACCACCATCAAGGCTCACTGTTGTTGTTGTGTTAAGTTCTAGCTGTGTGGTCCCCAGCACCACCATCAAGGCTCACTGTTGTTGTTGTGTTAAGTTCTAGCTGTGGTCCCCAGCACCACCATCAAGGCTCCACTGTTGTTGTGTTAAGTTCTAGCTGTGTGGTCCCTAGCACCACCATCAAGGCTCTACTGTTGTTGTGTTAAGTTCTAGCTGTGGTCCCCAGCACCACCATCAAGGCTCACTGTTGTTGTTGTGTTAAGTTCTAGCTGTGTGGTCCCCAGCACCATAATCAAGGCTCCACTGTTGTTGTGTTAAGTTCTAGCTGTGTGGTCCCCAGCACCACCATCAAGGCTCTACTGTTGTTGTGTTAAGTTCTAGCTGTGGTCCCCAGCACCACTATCAAGGCTCACTCTTGTTGTGTTAAGTTCTAGCTGTGGTCCCCAGCACCACCATCAACGCTCACTGTTGTTGTGTTAAGTTCTAGCTGTGGTCCCCAGCACCACTATCAAGGCTCCACTGTCGTTGTTAAGTTCTAGCTGTGGTCCCCAGCACCACCATCAAGGCTCCACTGTCGTTGTTAAGTTCTAGCTGTGGTCCCCAGCACCACCATCAAGGCTCACTGTTGTTAAGTTCTAGCTGTGGTCCCCAGCACCACCATCAAGGCTCACTGTTGTTAAGTTCTAGCTGTGGTCCCCAGCACCACCATCAAGGTTCCACTGTTGTTGTTGATGTTATTCTTTGCTTCACTTCCCCTCTCTCACTTTACCTTACAGCTACTTACTAAGCTTCACACTGATCCATGATATAGAGCTCAACACTTTTCAAGGCTGAGGGACTGACCACCTCATATGCATCTCTCAAGAGCTTCTTTTGTGTACAGTTACTTAAATCACCTTTGTGGTCGAGTTAGTGTATCTCAGTGGTAGCTCGTTGAGCTTACAACCCAAAGGTCCGAGTTCAATCCAGGGTGATGAGATAGGATAATATTTTCTCATAGTCATGTTCCAAATCACTAGTGTTATATAAACACACAAACATATAGCCTTAAGAAGAGGTATGATAAAGCTCATGGAGCAGGGAGAGTGTGGCCTTAGTAGCGACCAACGAAGAGACGGGACCAGGAGCTATGAATCGACCCCTGAGTACAACACACACATATACGAGGTCAGGAAACAGTGAATCTCGCAAGCGGCAAGTTGACATTCGGGGCCAGGCGCTGAAATTCAACCCCTGTAACCCCAGACAGGTGATCGCCCCTCTGCCCCCACCCACAATAACCCCTACTGGTGCTTCCCACAGGGTCAGAAGATGGGGGTTCAGCGGACGCAGCGTGGGGTAGGAGGCTTCCGACCCATGGTCAACTGGAGAGAGATATCAGTTAGGAGGAAGAACGTTGCTAACAAGCAGGTGCTAGTGTGTGTTACTGGCTCAGGCATCGTTATTGTCATCCTGGGAGTAGTCTTCACCATACTGGGCTTCCTAGTCATCTCCAGTGAGTACTCACCTAATGTTATACAGTGCTAGGCTTCCTAGTCATCTCCAGTGAATACTCACCTAATGTTATATAGTACTAGGTTTCCTACTAATCTCTAGTAAGTACTCAACTAGTGTTCACATAGTACTAGGTTTCCTAGTAATCTCTAGTAAGTACTCACCTAGTGTTCACATAGTACTAGTCTTCCTAGTAATCTCTAGTAAGTACTCACCTAGTGTTCACATAGTACTAGGTTTCCTAGTAATCTCTAGTAAGTACTCACCTAGTGTTCACATAGTACTAGTCTTCCTAGTAATCTCTAGTAAGTACTCACCTAGTGTTCACATAGTACTAGGTTTCCTAGTAATCTCTAGTAAGTACTCACCTAGTGTTCACATAGTACTAGGTTTCCTAGTAATCTCTAGTAAGTACTCACCTAGTGTTCACATAGTACTAGTCTTCCTAGTAATCTCTAGTAAGTACTCACCTGTGTTCACATAGTACTAGGCTTCCTAGTAATCTCTAGTAAGTACTCACTTAGTGAGTACTTACTAGGCTTCTCTCCTGGGGAGAGAATTAAGGGATCCAGACGGAAATAAGCCAGGCACCCTGATGATGTCTTTCTGGGTTATCCTAGCTTACACAAGCATTAAGGAACACTGCAGTGGGTCTACTTGTCCATGCTAGGCAAGTCCAACTCACACCCATCCGGGAGTCTGTTCTATACCCAACTTTTCTCAACTTGAAACCATTGCTGAGAGTCCTGTCTATAGATATTTTTTGCACGTTATTTACATCCCCTTTATTTATTCTTGTTTTCCAATTATACACCTCAATCATATCCCCCCTAATTCTACGTCTTTCTAGAGAGTGCAGATTCAGGGCCCTCAGTCTATCCTCATAGGAAAGATTTCTGATACATGGGATCAACTTAGTCATCCTCCTTTGTACGTTTTCCAGAGCATTTATATTTATTCTGTAATATAGACCAGAACTGAGCAGCATTTATGTCCATTCTGTAATATAGATCAGAACTGAGCAGCATTTATGTCCATTCTGCAATATAGAGACCAGAACTGAGTAGCATTTATGTCCATTCTGTAATATGGTGACCAGAACTGATCAGCATTTATGTCCATTCTGTAATATGGTGACCAGAAATGAGCAGCATTTATATCCATTCTGTAATTTGACCAGAACTGTGCAGCATTTATGTCCATTCTGTAATATGGTGACCAGAACTGAGCAGCATTTATGTCCATTCTGTAATATGGTGACCAGAACTGAGCAGCATTTATGTCCATTCTGTAATATGGTGACCAGAACTGAGCAGCATTTAGTAATAGTAATAGTTTATTTGGACATGATACAAAGAATTACAATGGGTAATGATATGTCAGGAGGTGTACATGCCAAAAGCCCCTAATATGCAGGGCATTTTGGGCAGACTTAAAATTAACTTAAAACTAAATGGTAAGAATTTTAGTAAACAGTTTACAATATAAGTATAGTTGAGTATTTAAGCTATGAAATTTGAACATAATTTGAACATGACATTTTTGAAACAATAGTTTTATACTTTTGAATCATTTACAGTTTTATATGTCTATATAATAGAATTATTAAATAAAATTAAACAAATTAAATCAATAATTTGTTTGTTTTGCAATAATAGTTTATATGGTCATTAGATGAGTTACAAGGAGCACAAGGGTACATGAGGATGGATTTCTTTATATTAGGTGGTTTATACATTATAAGATATAACATGACATATACAGTATGAGGTATAAGTTTCAACATTTGTACTAGATTATGTTTGATTAATTATTTTTCTTTGAGCAATTTTGTAGGGGGTTTTGAGGCTAGGGGGGTAACATAGTGAATAATGTTATTTTGAGGCAGTGTAAAGTTACATAATAACTTTGTAGGTAACGTATAATAGTGGGTATTTAGTTTTGGGCGAGTAGGTGGTTTTTTTAGCAGAGTTTTGAATTGATGTACAGACTGGGTTTCTTTGGTAATCATAGGTAATAAATTCCAAATTTTTGGGCCTTTGATGTGCATTGGGCTTTGCATAGTGTGAGGTGGACGCGGGGAACATCGAGGAGTGATCTGTGCCTTGTGTTATGTTCATGTGTCCTGTTAAGGTTGGTTAGGAGAATTTTGAGTTGTGGGTTAATATTTGAGTTTAGTGTTTTATGTATGTAATATGCACTGTAAAAAGTATGGATGTCTTGTATGGTGAGTAAGTTTAGGTTTTTGAATATTGGTGGACTATGTTGCCTGGAGTGTGAATTTGTTATTATTCTAACTGCTGCCTTTTGTTGTGTTATTAGTGGTCTGAGATGAGTTATTGATGTAGAGCCCCATGCACAGATTCCATAGGTGAGGTAGGGGTAAATGAGTGAGTGATATAGGGTAAGGAGAGCTGGTTGTGGAACATAGTACCGTATCTTGGATAGTATTCCCACGGTCTTTGAGACTTTCTTGGAAATTTGTTGTATATGTGTCTGAAATTTGAGGCCACTGTCAAGATGTATTCCTAAGAATTTTCCCTCTGTGAGTTTTGTGATAGGGGACCCGTTTATCATTATGTTAAGTGGTGCGTTTGTAGCTCTGTTCCCAAAATGAATGAAATAGGTTTTATCAATATTGAGAGTAAGTTTGTTAGTCATCATCCAGGTAGATATTTTCTGTAATTCAGTATTTACAGTGTTATCTAGTGTGTCTGGGCTTGGGTGAGAGAAGACGTAGGTAGTGTCATCTGCAAATAGTATGGGTTTGAACAGTTGAGATGCATTTGGTAGGGCGTTTATGTAAATGAGAAAGAGAAGTGGGCCAAGAACACTTCCCTGTGGGACACCTACTGTAATTGTTTGTGTTGAAGAGTTAGCTCCATTTGTGGACACATATTGGCTTCTGTTGCTAAGGTATGACTTTAGGTAGTTGAGGGAGTGTCCTCTTATACCATAGTGTGATCATTTTAAGTGTAACAGATCATGGTCAACTGTATCAAAAGCTTTACGTAAATCAATGAAGATTCCCACTGGGATTTCTTTATTTTATGTCCATTCTGTAATATGACCAGAACTGTGCAGCATTTATGTCCATTCTGTAATATGGTGACCAAAACTGAGCAGCATAATTTAAGTCATAGGTTAGGTAAGGTTTGTCAGGAAACAGGACAAGTGTTTCCTGACGCGGGTTTTAGTTATATGATGAACCGAAGTTGGAGCTTTTGATCATCTGACCGAGGCCTTCCACTGGCTTACCACTCCACCACTTTAAAAATTATGGTGTAAGTTTAGTATACTAATATAAGTGAGGTCCTACCAAGGATACATAAAGGACTTACAATACTTATACTTACTGATATGAAACCAAGAAATCTCTTAGCCTTATTGTGAACACTTATACACTGTTGAGCATAAGTGTTCACAATAAACTTTACAACAGAGAGGAAATATTCAGAACCACTGTGACAAAATAGTGAATTTCCAAACGCGTTTATTCCAAAACCGCTTGGAAACTCACTATTTTTTTCACAGTGGTTGGTCTGCGTATTGTGACATCACCTGTTGTCTGTGATCGTATTACAACACAGAGGAAATAACTTTCAAAACAGAGAGGAAATAAGTGTTAAAACTGGCAGCAACAGTAAGCTAACTTCACCTACATATAAATCAACATGTCTTCACAATAATATTATTCCTATACAAAACAAGAATCACCATTAGTCTTGGATTCTCTCACAGTCTCTTCCGGTTTTCTCATTCTCTTCTGTTTTTGACTTCTCTGTTAGATTGAATTCAATGTTGAATACAGTTTGTCTCAGTTCTTGTGCAAGTCGCTCTTCTTCTCTCTCTCTCTCTCTCTCTCTCTCTCTCTCTCTCTCTCTCTTCTCCTCTTTTCTCTCTCTCGCTCTAGAGCAGTTTATCACTAGTTTATCATTACTGTATCATTTATGTCTCATTTATGTCAGTAATACATGCACCTCGCCCTCCCAGGTAGCTACATCAATACATGAATCAATGGTTATGCTACAATGCAAAATAACACCTCGCCTCCCAGGTAGCTACATGTACATGCACCTCGCCCTCCCAGGTAGCTACATCAGTAGCTGCCTGCCCTCCAGGTAGCTGACATCAATACATGCACCTTCATGCTACATCAATACATGCACCTCGCCCTCCCAGGTAGCTACATCAATACATGCACCTCGCCCTCCCAGGTAGCTACATCAATACATGCACCTCGCCCTCCAGGTAGCTACATCAATACATGCACCTCGCCCTCCCAGGTAGCTACATCAATACATGCACCTCGCCCTCCCAGGTAGCTACATCAATACATGCACCTCGCCCTCCCAGGTTGCTACATCAATACATGCACCTCGCCCTCCCAGGTTGCTACATCAATACATGCACCTCGCCCTCCCAGGTTGCTACATCAATACATGCACCTCGCCCTCCCAGGTTGCTACATCAATACATGCACCTCGCCCTCCCAGGTAGCTACATCAATACATGCACCTCGCCCTCCCAGGTTGCTACATCAATACATGCACCTCGCCCTCCCAGGTTGCTACATCAATACAATACATGCACCTCGCCCTCCCAGGTAGCTACATCAATACATGCACCTCGCCCTCCCAGGTAGCTACATCAATACATGCACCTCGCCCTCCCAGGTTGCTACATCAATACATGCACCTCGCCCTCCCAGGTTGCTACATCAATACATGCACCTCGCCCTCCCAGGTTGCTACATCAATACAATACATGCACCTCGCCCTCCCAGGTTGCTACATCAATACCATGCACCTCGCCCTCCCAGGTTGCTACATCAAATACATGCACCTCGCCCTCCCAGGTTGCTACATCAATACAATACATGCACCTCGCCCTCCCAGGTAGCTACATCAATACATGCACCTCGCCCTCCCAGGTTGCTACATCAATCATGCACCTGCCCTCCCAGGTGCTACATCAATCATGCACCTCGCCCTCCCAGGTGCTACATCAATACATGCACCTCGCCCTCCCAGGTTGCTACATCAATACATGCACCTCGCCCTCCCAGGTTGCTACATCAATACATGCACCTCGCCCTCCCAGGTTGCTACATCAATACATGCACCTCGCCCTCCCAGGTTGCTACACTCAATACATGCACCTCGCCCTCCCAGGTGCTACATCAATACATGCACCTCGCCCTCCCAGGTAGCTACATCAATACATGCACCTCGCCCTCCCAGGTAGCTACATCAATACATGTTTTTTTTTTTTTTTTTTTTTTTTTTTTTTTTTTTTTTTTTTTTTTTTTTTTTTTTTTTTTTTTTTTTTTTTTTTTTTTTTTTTTTTTTTTTTTTTTTTTTTTTTTTTTTTTTTTTTTTTTTTTTTTTTTTTTTTTTTTTTTTTTTTTTTTTTTTTTTTTTTTTTTTTTTTTTTTTTCCCCCCCCCCCCCCCCCCCCCCCCCCCCCCCCCCCCCCCCCCCCCCCCCCCCCCCCCCCCCCCCCCCCCCCCCCCCCCCCCCCCCCCCCCCCCCCCCCCCCCCCCCCCCCCCCCCCCCCCCCCCCCCCCCCCCCCCCCCCCCCCCCCCCCCCCCCCCCCCCCCCCCCCCCCCCCCCCCCCCCCCCCCCCCCCCCCCCCCCCCCCCCCCCCCCCCCCCCCCCCCCCCCCCCCCCCCCCCCCCCCCCCCCCCCCCCCCCCCCCCCCCCCCCCCCCCCCCCCCCCCCCCCCCCCCCCCCCCATCCTCGCCCTCCCAGGTTGCTATCTACATGCCTCGCCCTCCAGGTTGCTCACAATATCACTCGCCCTCCCAGGTGTACACAATACATGCCTCGCCTCCCAGGTTGCTATCAATACATGCACCTGCCTCCGGTGCTACATCAATCATGCACCTCGCCCTCCAGGTTGCTACATCAATCATGCACCTCGCCCTCCCAGGTAGCTACATCAATACATGCCTGCCTCCAGGTAGCCATCAATACGACCTCCTCCCAGGTTGCTACATCAATACATGCACCTGCCCCCCAGGTGCTACTCAATCATGCCTCGCCTCCCAGGTGCTACATCAATACATGCACCTCGCCCTCCAGGTTGCTCATCAATCATGCACCTCGCCCTCCAGTTGCTACATCAATACACGCCTCGCCCTCCAGGTTGCTACATCAACATGCACCTCGCCTCCAGGTTGCTCATCAATACATGCACCTCGCCTCCAGGTAGCACATCAATCATGCACCTCGCCCTCCCAGGTTGCTACATCAATACATGCACTCGCCTCCAGGTGCTACATCAATAATGCACTGCCTCCAGTGCTACATCAACATGCACCCCCCTCCGGTTGCTACATCAATATGCACCCGCCTCCGGTTGCTACATCAATCTCACCTCGCCCTCCCAGGTGCACTAATACATGCACCTCGCCCTCCAGGTGCTACATCAATACATGCACTCGCCTCCCAGGTTGCTACATCAATCATCCCTGCCCTCCCAGGTTGCTCATCAATACATGCATCGCCTCCAGGTGCTACATCAATACATGCCTCGCCCCAGTGCTACATCAATCATGCACCTCGCCCTCCCAGGTTGCTACATCAATATGCACTCGCCCTCCAGGTGCTACATCAATACATCACCTCGCCCTCCCAGGTGCTCATCAATACATGCCTCGCCCTCCCAGGTTGCTACATCAATATGCACTCGCCTCCGGTGCTACATCATACATGCACCTCGCCCTCCCAGGTACTACATCAATACATGCACCTCGCCCTCCGGTTGCTACATCAATATGCACCTCGCCCTCCAGGTTGCTACATCAATACATGCACTCGCCCTCCCGGGTGCTACATCAATACATGCACTCGCCCTCCCAGGTGCTACATCAATACATGCCCTCGCCTCCCAGGTGCTACTCATACATGCACCTCGCCCTCCCAGGTTCTACATCAATACATGCACCTCGCCCTCCAGGTTGCTCATCAATCATGCACCTCGCCCTCCCGGTTGCTACATCAATCATCCCTCGCCTCCCGGTGCTCATCAATACATGCACCTGCCTCCCAGGTTGCTACATCAATACATGCCTCGCCCTCCAGGTGTACTCAATACATGCACCTCGCCTCCCAGGTCTACATCAATACATGCACCTCGCCCTCCCAGGTGCTACATCAATACATGCACCTCGCCCTCC
Organism: Cherax destructor; assembly: GCA_009830355.1. NCBI lineage: Eukaryota > Metazoa > Arthropoda > Malacostraca > Decapoda > Parastacidae > Cherax > Cherax destructor. The sequence goes on along the minus strand of WNWK01005789.1, from coordinate 6,126 downwards.
CGGTGCTACATCAATACATGCACCTCGCCCTCCCAGGTGTACATCAATACATGCACCTCGCCTCCCAGGTTGCTACATCAATACATGCACCTCGCCTCCCAGGTGCTACATCAATACATGCACCTCGCCCTCCCAGGTAGCTACATCAATACATGCACTCGCCCTCCCAGGTTGCTACATCAATACATGCACCTCGCCCTCCCAGGTTGCTACATAAACATGCACCTCGCCCTCCCAGGTTGCTACATCAATACATTGCACCTCGCCTCCCAGGTTGCTCATCATCAATACATGCACCTCGCCCTCCCAGGTAGCTACATCAATACATGCACCTCGCCCTCCCAGGTAGCTACATCCAATACATGCACCTCGCCCTCCCAGGTTGCTACATCAATACATGCACCTCGCCCTCCCAGGTTGCTACATCAATACATGCACCTCGCCCTCCCAGGTAGCTACATCAATACATGCACCTCGCCCTCCCAGGTAGCTACATCAATACATGCACCTCGCCCTCCAGGTGGCTACATCAATACATGCACCTCGCCCTCCCAGGTAGCTACATCAATACATGCCTCGCCCTCCCAGGTAGCTACATCAATCATGCACCTCGCCCTCCCAGGTTGCTACATCAATACATGACCTCGCCTCTCCCAGGTAGCTACATCAATACATGCACCTCGCCCTCCCAGGTGCTACATCAATACATGCACCTCCGGTGCTCTTCATCCGCCAGGTAGCTACATCAATACATGCACCTCGCCCTCCCAGGTTGCTACATCAATACATGCACCTCGCCCTCCCAGGTAGCTACATCAATACATGCACCTCGCCCTCCCAGGTTGCTACATCAATACATGCACCTCGCCCTCCCAGGTAGCTACATCAATACATGCACCTCGCCCTTCCAGGTAGCTACATCAATACATGCACCTCGCCCTTCTAGGTAGCTACATCAATACATGCACCTCGCCCTCCCAGGTAGCTACATCAATACATGCACCTCGCCCTCCCAGGTAGCTACATCAATACATGCACCTCGCCCTCAGGTAGCTACATCAATACATGCACCTCGCCCTCCCAGGTAGCTACATCAATACATGCACCTCGCCCACATCAATACATGCACCTCCCTCCAGGTTGCTACACTCAATACATGCACCTCGCCCTCCCAGGTAGCTACATCAATACATGCACCTCGCCCTCCAGGTAGCTACATCAATACATGCACTGCCCTCCCAGGTGCTACATCAATACATGCACTGCCCCCAGGTTGCTACATCACATGCACCTCGCCTCCCAGGTGCTCATCAATACATGCACCTGCCTCCCAGTTGCTACATCAATACATGCACCTCGCCCTCCCAGGTTGCTACATACAATACATGCACCTCGCCTCCAGGTAGCTACATCAATACATGCACCTCGCCCTCCAGGTGCTACATCAATACATGCACCTCGCCTCCCAGGTTGCTACATCAATACATGCCCTCGCCCTCCCAGGTAGTACATCAATACATGCACCTCGCCTCCCAGGTAGCTACATCAATACATGCACTCGCCCTCCCAGGTGCTACATCAATACATGCACCTCGCCCTCCCAGGTGCTACATCAATACATGCACCTCGCCCTCCCAGGTGCTACATCAATACATGCACCTCGCCCTCCCAGGTGCTACATCAATACATGCACCTCGCCCTCCCAGGTTGCTACATCAATACATGCACTCGCCTCCCAGGTAGCTACATCAATACATGCACCTCGCCCTCCCAGGTTGCTACATCAATACATGCACCTGCCTCCAGGTTGCTACATCAATACATGCACCTCGCCCTCCCAGGTGCTACATCAATACATGCACCTCGCCTCCCAGGTGCTACATCAATACATGCACCTCGCCCTCCCAGGTTGCTACATCAATACATGCACCTCGCCCTCCCAGGTAGCTACATCAATACATGCACCTCGCCCTCCAGGTGCTACATCAATACATGCACCTCGCCCTCCCAGGTGCTACATCAATACATGACCTCGCCCTCCCAGGTGCTACATCAATACATGCACTCGCCTCCCAGGTAGCTACATCAATCATGCACCTCGCCTTCCAGGTAGCTACATCAATACATGCACCTCGCCCTCCCAGGTTGCTACACAATACATGCACCTCGCCCTCCCAGGTAGCTACATCAATACATGCACCTCGCCCTCCCAGGTAGCTACATCAAACATGCACCTCGCCCTCCAGGTGCTACATCAATACATGCACCTCGCCCTTCCAGGTGCTACATCAATACATGCACCTCGCCCTCCAGGTGCTACATCAATACATGCACCTCGCCTCCCAGGTGCTACATCAATACATGACCTCGCCCTCCAGGTTGCTACATCAATCATGCACCTCGCCTCAGGTGCTACATCAATACATGCACCTCGCCCTCCCAGGTGCTACATCAATCATGCACCTCGCCCCCCCCCCCCCCCCCCCCCCCCCCCCCCCCTCGCCTCCCGGTAGCTAATCATCATGCCCGCCCCCAGGTTGCTACATCATACACACCTGCCTCCAGGTTGCTACATCAATAATGCACTCGCCCTCCCAGTTGCTACATCAATACATGCACTCGCCTCCCAGGTTGCTACATCAATATGCTCGCCCTCCAGGCCATCAATACATGCCCCGCCCTCCCAGGTAGCTACATCAATACATGCCTCGCCCTCCAGGTGCATCAATACTGCACCTGCCTCCCAGGTTGCATCAATACATGCACTCGCCCCAGGCTACATCAATACATGCACTGCCTCCCAGGTGCTACATCAAACGCCTCGCCCCCAGGTTGCTAATCAATACATGCACCTGCCCTCCAGGTGCTACATCAATACATGACCTCGCCTCCCAGGTGCTACATCAATACATGCACCTGCCTCCCAGGTTGCTACATCAATACATGCACTCGCCTCCCAGGTTGCCATCAATACATCACCTGCCCTCCCAGGTTGCTAATACAATACATGCACTCGCCCTCCCAGGTGTACATCAATACATGCACCTCGCCCTCCAGGTTGCTACATCAATACATGACCTGCCTCCAGGTTGCTACATCAATACATGCACTGCCCTCCCAGGTAGCTACATCAATACATGCACCTCGCCCTCCCAGGTTGCTACATCAACATGCACTGCCCTCCAGGTGCTACATCAATCATGCACTCCTCCCAGGTTGCTCATCAATACATGCACCTCGCCCCCCAGGTAGCTACATCAATACATGCACTCGCCCTCCAGGTGCTACATCAATACATGCACCTCCCCAGGTTGCTACATCAATACATGCACCTCGCCCTCCCAGGTTACATCAATCATGCACTCGCCTCCCAGGTGCTACATCAATACATGCACCTCGCCCTCCCAGGTTGCTACATCAATACATGCACCTCGCCCTCCCAGGTTGCTACATCAATACATGCACCTCGCCCTCCCAGGTTGCTACATCAATACATGCACCTCGCCCTCCCAGGTAGCTACATCAATACATGTACCTCGCCTCCCAGGTAGCTACATCAATATCTTCTTATATTCTTTAATCTACTTCGTGTACATCTTCTTTCTTATTCTTCATCTTGGTCTACTTCATCAACATCATCATGTACATAATACTGTAGAAAACATTAATCTAGGAGTCAACACACTCAAGCAGGAGTAAGAGTGCGACAAATTTATGTAATATCATTTAAATTCTTGAATCTTTTTCTAAATGACTCTCATCTGAGGTTTAAAGTTTAAATTGGAATTTATTCGCTAGTAAACATCGAGATTTAGTCTTATAATGGCTGATGGGAAGGAAAAATATGAATATTTAAAACATATTTTTAAAACATCGTACTTACGGTCTCTCGGGGTTATCAACCAATCAGGGTTCATGAAGCGCTTCTTATTCGATTCTGATTGGATGAGAATCATGAGTCAATAATTATTAGATTATAAGGAGGAATAACATCTTGTAGGAGTGTGGAAGAGCCAGTTGTGGGTGTAGGGGAAGTTCGTGAGGCAGTGGGTAGAATAAAAGGGGGGTAAGGCAGCTGGGATTGATGGGATAAAGATAGAAATGTTAAAAGCAGGTGGGGATATAATTTTGGAGTGGTTGGTGCTATTATTTAATAAATGTATGGAAGAGGGTAAGGTACCTAGGGATTGGCAGAGAGCGTGTATTGTTCCTTTGTATAAAGGCAAAGGGGACAAAAGAGAGTGCAAAAATTATAGGGAATAAGTCTGTTGAGTGTACCTGGTAAAGTGTATGGTAGAGTTATTATTGAAAGAATTAAGAGTAAAACAGAAAGCAGGATAGCAGATGAACAAGGGGGCTTTAGGAAAGGTAGGGGTGTGTAGACCAAGTGTTTACAGTGAAACATATAGGTGAACAGTATTTGGATAAGGGTAAAGATGTTTTTGTGGCATTTATGGATTTGGAAAAGGCGTATGATAGGGTAGATAGGGGGCAATGTGGCAGATGTTGCAGGTGTATGGAATAGGAGGAAGGTTACTGAAAGCAGTGAAGAGTTTTTATGAGGATAGTGAGGCTCAGGTTAGAGTGTGTAGGAGGGAAGGGACTATTTCCCAGTAAAAGTGGGCCTTAGACAAGGATTTTGATGTCACCGTGGTTGTTCAATATATTTATAGATGGGGTTGTAAGAGAAGTGAATGCGAGGGTCTTGGCAGGAGGTGTTGGGCTAAAAGATAAAGAAGCAAATACAAAGTGGGAGTTGTCACAGTTGCTTTTTGCTGATGACACTGTGCTTTTGGGAGATTCTGAAGAGAAGTTGCAGAGGTTGGTGGATGAATTTGGTAGGGTGTGTAAAAGAAGAAAATTGAAAGTGAATATAGGAAAGAGTAAGGTGATGAGGATAACAAAAAGAATAGGTGACGAAGATTGGATATCAGATTGGAGGGAGAGAGTATGGAGGAGGTGAATGTATTCAGATATTTGGGAGTGGACATGTCGGGGATGGGTCTATGAAGGATGAGGTGAATCATAGAATTGATGAGGGAAAGGGTGAGTGGAGCACTGAGTCTGTGGAGACAAAGAACTTTGTCCATGGAAGTAAAGAGGAATGTATGAGAGTATAGTTTACCAACGCTCTTATATGGGTGTGAAGCATGGGTGATGAATGTTGCAACGAGGAGAAGGCTGGAGGCAGTGGAGATGTCATGTCTGAGGTCAATGTGTGGTGTGAATATAATGCAGAGAATTCGGAGTTTGGAAATTGGAGAAGGTGCGGGATTACCAAAACGATTGTCCAGAGCTGAGGAGGGGTTGTTGAGGTGGTTTGGACATGTAGAGAGAATGGAACGAGACAGAGTGACTTCGAGGTGTATAAATCTGTAGTGGAGGGAAGGCGGGTAGGGGTCGGCCCTAGGAAAGGTTGGAGGGGGTAAGGAAGTTTTGTGGCGAGGGCTTGGACTTCCCGCAACATGTGTGAGCGTATTTGATAGGAGTGAATGGAGGCATATGGTTTTAATACTTGACGTGCTGTTGGAGTGTGAGCAAAGTAACATTTATGAAGGGATTCAGGAAACCGCAGGCGGACTTGAGTTCTGGAGATGGGAAGTACAGTGCCGGCACTCTGAAGGAGGGGTGTTAATGTTGCAGTTTTATAAATGTAGTGTAAAGCACCCTTCTGGCAAGACATGATGGAGTGAATGATGATGAAAGTTTTCTTTCGGGCCACCCTGCCTTGGTGGGAATCCGATGTGTTAATAAATAAAAAGGAGAAATTGTGAAACAAAATAGCATCAGACGGCCATTGATGCAAAACTGTATTTATATTATGTCCCATTTAAGACTAAAAAATTATTAAATATTTATTATACAAGTGTAAATAGGTATAGTAATTTATATCATTGTTAACTGAGGATACAAGTATTATTATCTGTATTTGTCTGTTAATTTGGAGGTAGTATGTGCTCCTACGATATAATAGACTGTTAAACTTGCTACTTAGCTTATTGATGAATCCAAGATGTCGCAGCAGCCATCCCCAACACCTTCACAAATGATACATCCATGTCCTCATTTACAGGGCTGTAAGTAAAACATCAGGTGGTTATAATATATTGCCCCAAAGGAGCGTAT